>LCTX01000061.1:0-67409 GCA_002233555.1 Limonomyces culmigenus | reverse complement strand
AATAATATTTAACTTTAGTTTATATACTTTATATTAAAATTTTAGTTTTACTTAAAAAGTAATAAAGTTTAACTCTTAATAAAAATTAAACTATCTAAATAATAAAGAAATACTCTAAATAATTTATTCTAATTAAAATACTATATTAAATTTTTAATTATTTTACTTTAAACAATGGTTTAGATTAACTATATTATCTAAGATAACAAAGAAATAAACGAAAAGCGCTGGGTCGCTAGCTTGCGTAGCGAGCTACGCTTCGCCAGTACGCGTGCTTTGTTTTATAAAATAAATTTGCGTTTGTCGCTCGCTAGCGTTGGAAATTATATAAAATTAAATAAAATTAAATTAAATTAAATTAAATTAAATTAAATTAAATTAAATTAAATAATATTCTGGCTATATTACTAAAGCCCAGCAGGGGTATCGCCCCATGGCTAGGCAGGGAGAGTAGCCAGCGCTTGTAAATAAATTTATTATTTCTATATAAAATTAGTTATCTTAAAAAAGTTTTTATAAATAAATAATAAAAATAAATAATAAGTATACTTTTCTAGTTTTTTAAGTTATATTAGTTTTTTATTAACTAAGTTTAATTTATTTATAATTTTAACTAATATAGAATTAGTAAAGGCTTTTTTTTTTTTTTACAATGAAAAACTTATTTCTTGACATTTTAGCTTTTGGTGCTCTTCTTTCTAGCTTACTAGTTATAACAAGTAAAAATCCTGTTATTGCAGTTATTTTTTTAATTTCTCTTTTTGTTAATGCAGCCGGTTATCTTATTGTATTAGGTGTTGGATTTATAGGTATTAGTTATATTATCGTATACGTTGGTGCTATTACTGTTCTTTTCCTATTTGTAATTATGATGATAAATATAAAATTGAGCGATATTACAGAAGAAGGTTCCCAATATACTAAATCAATTCCTTTAGCATTAGCTATTGGTGCTTTATTTATATATGAATTCTTTACAATTATGCCATTTACTTTTAATAATGTAAATCTTATATCTGCTTTATTAGAAGTATTTACTAGCTTTAATAACTTATTATTTGCTTCTGACCTTTCTTCTTTAAGTGTAGTTTATACAACATATAGCCCAGTTATTGCTGATACAGCCTTTACTAACTTTTTACAAATTGAAGCAATAGGACAAGGTCTATATACTTATGGAGCTTTATTATTAATTATTACTAGTGTAATCTTATTACTTGCAATGGTAGCACCTATATTTATTTCTAAAGGAAATAGTAACAATTCTAAAAACTCTAACCCCCTATCGAATAATTGTTCTAATATTAGTATTACCAGTATAAAAAAAATAACTAAACTAAAAAGGGTAAACTTACAATAAAAAGAGGTATTCACACCTCTTCTATTAATAGTTTTAAGACTAATAATGAAGTATGTGCCCCTCTAAATCCTTTTTTGATACAGGCGCGTACGCGGCGCGTACTTCTTTTTTTTTTGATTCAAAAAAAAAAGAAGGTAAAATTAAAATTAAAATAAAAATTAAAATTAAAATTAAAATTAAAATAGATGCTTAGGGTTGTTTTACAATAGGTATTGTAAAAATATTAGGTAGAAAATTAGGATTTGAATATAAACCTAAATTAATGATACATATGCACAGTAGAGACTTAGAGTTGCTTAAAAAAGTACAAGTTTTTTTTGGGTAGGGTCTGTAAGAAAGAAACAACCGCTGTCGTAAGACGAGCGACAAAAAGAAAACCATTTTTTAACTTAATTTTGGTTAAATTATGTAAGTTAAATATAATTATTATTTTATAATATGAAATAGTTCATTATAGTTAATAATATATAGAAAATTAGTATTAACTTTCCTTTTTAATATTATATTATATTATATTATATTATATTTTATTATATTATATTATATTATATTATATTTTATTATATTATATTATATTATATTATTACTGTGCAGCACAATTACAGCGCAGCGTTATACTAAAAGAGTATATAAGTATAAGAAATAGAATATATTTAACCGATGATTGTAAATTTTATTTTTGTTTAAATTAGATTACTTTTACTCTAATCTTAGTTTAAATTGTAAAAAAAAAATAATTTAAATAAGCGATAATTAAATAAACAAAAAATATAAAGGGTTTCAAAAAGTTAATATACTTATCTCATTAAAACATTTAGAGCTCTTAGTTTAATAGGTAGGGCACTCGATTGTCAATCGGGATGGTACCAGTTCGAATCTGGTAGGGCTCGAATAAAATAAATAAATAAATAAATAAATTAATTAATAAATAAATACATAAATAAATAAATAAATAAATAAATTAATTAATTAATAAAACAATAAAGAAATAAGGGCTGCGCTTTGATAATTATAGCGAGAATATTATAAGCGTAGCGAGGCTGCCGCTATTTTGTTTTTTATTTAAAGAAATAAAAAAACAATTAGGCAGCCCGGCTCGTCTTAGGACAGCCACACAAATTTGTTTTAAATCTTAAAATATCATCAAAATATTGTTACATCTTTAGCTAAATTGGTAAAGCAAATGTCTTCGAAACATTCGTTTATTGGTTCGAGTCCAATAGGATGTTTTATTGTAAAAAATCTATCTCTTTTTCTTTAAATTCGGAACCTTCAATAGATCAAGAGTGTCGTATAATTGGTTAATATGGGGATCTCCAAAATCCTTGATAGGTGTTCGATTCACCTCGTTCTTGAAGTAATACAAAGTATTTTATAATTAATTTTTATTTTTAAACAAAAATGAATAACCGAATTAAAAAAATCACAAATTTAAGACATTTATTAAAAAGACCCCTAAAAACTGGGTTTGGTCCTATACTACCAAAACAAAAAATAACTTATAAAACTAAAGCTATTTATAATACTAAAAAAAGCTTTCATACAACTTCTGTAAATAAGGAAAAAAAAAAATAACTATTATTATCAACAAAACAAGGGCTATATTAACCCCTATTTTGTTTTGCTTTATATTTATATTAAACGGTTAAACAATTAAACAAACATTTGAGGGTTTATTTAAAAAGACTTTGCCGCTCGTGTCTTGATGCATATTTAAATGCTCGGTCTTATAACTAGTTGTTAGCTAGAACGCATAGAATTAAATCTATACTTGAAAATAATTTTTTTTTTTATTTCCCTCTTTTAAAGATTAACAGTAATATCATAGATTGCTTAATAAGAAGAAGAAACCCTCTACATCACATAAGGAAGGTTTAGTTTTATGTTCATAGAATCGATTTTTTTGTCGCTGCCTCGCGCAAGCGCAGATATTTATTGGATTTTCTTGGAATTTAATTTCTAACGCAGGCCAGCGGTGTTTGATTTAACATCTAGTTTTATAATTTAATCACCGTAATTTAAGAGACACAAAAATATATGTAGGAATTTCAGCCCATTTTTTGTCTCGCTTTATGTTTTATTTGGGGATTTAAATAAAAAGTTTGAAATTGAGGGGTTTTTGTGACATTAGAAAATCCAATAAATATTTATTCTCTCTGCGCTTGCTAAAATGTTTTTTATTGTCTTAAAAAAAAATTAAGCGCAGCGAGGGCTGCGTTAGACAATAAAATCCACCAAATCCAATAAAATCCACCAAATCCAATAAATCTCTGCGCTTGCGCGGCGCTTTTTTTTTTTTTTTTTAACAAAAATTGGCAGCGGTCGCGTACGCGGTAAATGATTTTAAATACCTTTATATCTATTTAGTGTAAAAGAGATAAAATGATTTTTTTAAGCTTAATTTTTATAATTGTGGCGCTAGCCTTACCAAATCTAAAAACAGGGTTTGGTCCTTTACTAATGATTAGAATAACTAGTTTAGTATTTCTTTTTTCTTCCCTTTTAAGCTTTAATATATTTTATATTACAAATATAAAATCAGGTATAGGTATTTATAGTGGTTTATTTCACGTAAGTACAGTATCTCAACTATCGGAAACATTCTTATTAATAGTAGCATCTTTAATCTTATTAGCTATGCGTCCCTCTGAATTAGAAAAAACAAAGGCTCGTCTTACTGGCGTAGCCGCAGCCACAACCCCAAATCAAATAAATAGAGGTGTAGACCATTCATATAATAAAAATGAAATCAATTATTTTTCAGAATATTCTTTAATAGTCTTATTTAGTACCTTAGGTACAACTTTATTAATATCTTGCTACGATCTAATAAGTTTATATTTAAGTATTGAATTACAATCATTTGGTGTTTATATTTTAACAACTTTATATAGAAATTCCGAAAAAGCAAGTAATGCTGGTCTAATGTATTTTTTATTAGGTGGTTTATCTTCATGTTTAATCTTATTAGGTAGTGGTATCATCTATAGTTTTACTGGTCTAACAAATTTAGAATCAATATATAGTTTAATATCAGTTTATGATAATAGTACTCAAGGTTTTACTTTAGGTATAGTTTTAATTATTATCGGTTTACTATTTAAAATAGCAGCAGCTCCATTCCATAATTGGTCACCGTCTGTATATGATAATAGTCCAACAATAGTAACAATTTGGCTAACTATAATGCCCAAAATCGGAATATTAATCTTTTTATTAGATTTTGTAACACAATCAAACACAAGTATTGTATTCGGAGAATTAGGTATCTTTAATAATAATAGTATATTAAATTTAAATATTACATCTTTTAAAGATAGTATTAAAGGTTTATTATTAGTAAGTTCCGCACTATCATTAATTATAGGTACAGTAGTTGGTTTAGCTCAAACAAAAATTAAACGACTATTAGCATACAGTACAATATCTCATATAGGATTTATTTTATTATCTTTAGCTATAAATACAGAAAGCTCTATAGAAGCATTAATTTTCTATATCGTTCAATATACTATTAGTAATTTAACTATATTTTTAGTTATTATAGGATTAGGTTATTTAATGAATAATAAAAATAATAAGAATTCAAATTTAAATAATAATTCAGATAAAGATATTGAATTTATTGCAGAAATTAAAGGACAATTCTTCTCTAATCCTATTCTTAGCTTAAGTTTAACTATTTGTTTATTTTCTATGGCTGGTGTGCCTCCATTAATTGGTTTCTTTGGTAAACAGTTTGTATTATATTCAGCAGTTCAAAGTGGATATTATTTTATATCTATTTTAGCTATCTTTGTAAGTGTTATTAGTGCATCTTACTACTTAAAATTAATTAGATTATTGCATAGTGATAATAATTCAGACACTAATTTAGGTACCGCTGCCTTACGGCCAGCGAGTGTTGAAAATAACTCTACTTATAATAATCAAATATCTAATTTCCATAGTTTCACAATCTCAATTTTAACTTTAACTATTTTATTTTTTGTTCTTAAACCTTCTATATTAATAAATAGTACACAATTACTTTCTCTATCATTATTTTACTTTTAATGAATAATATATTAACTTTATTTATATTAGTTCCTGTTTTATCTGCTTTACTTCTTTCACTTAATTTATTATTAGCACCACGAATACCTGATGAATCTAAAGTTTCACCTTATGAATGTGGGTTCCTTTCAATACCTGGTCAAACTAGATCGATTTTTCATGTTCATTTTTACATCGTTGCATTATTATTTTTAATATTTGATTTGGAAATTTTATTAATATTCCCTGCTGCAGTTAGTTTATACCAAATAAGTGTATATGGTTTCTGCGTAGTAATGATTTTCTTTATTGTGCTTACAATAGGGTTTATACTTGAAATCGGCTCAGGAGCAATAAAATTATCAGAAACAACAAAAAAATAAATATTTAACCCCCTAAAAAACAAAAAACAAAAACAAGGGCTCTATTACGACAGAAAATTTAAATTAAATTTAAATTTAAAATTACGGGCTAACCACATACTTAAAAGTAGTATAAAGAGTAGTAGTACTTTACTTAAGTAATCAAATTTTACCTTATAAGTAACACAATTTAATTTAACAAACTATTTAAAATAGGAATAGTACTTTAATTTTATCCAACTAAATAATTTTAAAATTTTTCTGAGCGAGTAAAAAAAGTAGTTATATTTAAATTTTTAATCTGATGTGTTTTTTATTCTATTAATAAAAAATAAATAAAAAACAAAAATAATTGTGGATGTATTAATACGCCACAATTTAAATATATAAATAAATAAATAAATAAATAAATAAATAAATAAAATTGCTTTCAATCTTTCAAATAATAGAATTAGTTAACTATATTGACTATCCAGATGGTATTCTTTTTTCGGATTTCATAGCCTCAATTTGCTATTTTGCTTTGAGCGTTTTAGGAATTACTGCAACGGGGAATGCAGACCCAGCATATTACTCTATGATCATCGATACAACCTTTTCATTTATGGGTGTTACTGACATACCTGAAATTTGTTATGTTAGAGGGAATTGGAGAGTAACTTTAAATATATTATACCAAATATACATTGCCTCCCATAATGGCCTTCCTGCGATAGCACCTTTTGGTATAGGAAATTTTATTTTTGAGAACCAAACAATTGTAGAATTTGCTCAATATGTTCTTACTCATTATATTCGATTATTAAACCTAGACCCAAATAATTTTAATAATGTAGCTAATATCTTTGATAACGTTATAACGACTTATTTAAACTTAAATCAATCACCGCTTCCTACTCTTCCTAATCCAATTATAGGTACAAATACTAATGTTTTATATAGTACACCTTCAGCCTCAGGACTTAATAATATTGCTTAATACATGTGGTATTATATTTTTATATATATTGTTAAGATTAAAGTCTTAAATTAGTAATATTTTATTTCTATTTAATAGTATTAGACTATGTCTACGCTATATGTTTATCATGGCTAGCTAACCGCGAAAAAGAGGGATATATTCTTTCATAAATTAACCCTTAACTATTAAAAATATAAAAATAGTTATTTCTTTAAAGAAATATATGTAAAACATCAACCATTGCACTTAGGCTATAGTTTATATTTATTTATATAAAAATCTATTAAATGTATCGCTGCCTGTGCTAACGCAGGCCAGCGTCAAATAAAATAAATAACATTTAAAGAATTAAATAACCTTATATATTATATGTAAAATTTAAACATTAAAAGAGTAATGTGCTAAACTATACATATATAAATGCTAAAAATAAAAAAAAATAGTAAAGCGCTGCAGTGCGCAGCTGCGCTATTTTTTTTTTTTATTTATTTAAAGAAATAAAAAAAACAATTAAGCGTACGCCAAACCAAACAAAACATTTATATAAATAATTGTATAACTTTTCTGTTTAAAAAGTTAATTCTTAAAATTTTATTATATTTTCTAATAATTATAGTGTAAAGACTGTAGCATAATTGGTTAATGCAGTTCGCTCATAATGGATTTCATTGGGGTTCAATTCCCCACGGTCTTATATCTTAGTATAGTAAAATAAAGAATGAGTGGCGTACGCCTCTAAAAAAAAAAATTGTAATTAATGAATGTAAATGTACAATTTTCTCGCGTGAGCAGCTGCTCAGCACAGCGGTAAACAATTCCAATAAAAAGTATAAGGGTATTTGGTCGAGTTGGTTTATGGCTCTCGTCTTGAAAACGAGTTATTGCTTATGCAATACGTGAGTTCGAATCTCACAGTGCCCGATAAAAAAGGAATTTAATTATAATAAGGTAGATAATACAAAGCTAAAATTAGACAATAAAATTTATTTCTTTAATAAAACTATTAACCATGGCTTACGGCGTACGCCCCTTGTTTTAAAAAAAACAAAACAAAACAAAACAAAACAAGGGCTCTATTACGACAGAAATTGAAAATTTAATTTAAATTTCCCGCGTACGCGCCTTCTTTTTTAAAAAAAAAAAAAAAAGAAGTACGCGCGGGCTGCCTAATTTTGTTTGTGGCGTTGGCTAGCCAGCCCTTGAATAAATAAACAAAAAAACAAATAGCGGCAGCATGGCTCTATTACGACAGCGGTGCATGGCTGCGCAGCCTTTTAACTATTACTCCTGCAAGTATATAAGTTTGGTTTATATAAGATAAGATAAGATAAGATAAGATATATTCTTTGTGACTAGCATAACCCATAAATTTTGGGTTTAGTGGCTGCATAGCATCGCCGGCTTTAGTAGTCTAGCCTTTATTTGATGTTTCTTTTATTTATTTATTTTTTTATTTAAAAGATCTAAATTTTGCTTTTTTTAGATAAATATACTTTAAAAATTATAATAATTATTGTGTGAAATAGGCTATGTTGCGCAGCCGGTTGCGGTCAAGCGTGTAACCTTCAAATTAAAAAAAAAAACAAACAAAGGCGTCCGCCATTAATATAAAAACAAAAATATAAAGGAGTTAAATAATTTTGTATAGTTAAAACTAAATCAAAAATATAAATATTATAATTTATAAAGGTTCGATTCCTTTACTCTTTAGATTTATTAAATGTATTTGTTTGTGGCTAGCCCTTATAAATTCTGTCCATTTAATATAAGAATTGTTAAGCTTAAACTTAGGATATATTTTTTACATTTAATAATAAATTTATAAAAAAAAAATAAAATTTATAATGTAAAATAACCTTACAAAATAAGGGAACATATTGAGCTCTATCTATATTACTAATCTTTAATTATATATAAATTTTTATAAATAAATATATAATTTAATAAATAAATAAAAAAATAAATAAATAAATAAATAAATAAATAAATAAATAAATAAATAAATTAGATAGAGGAAAAAGTAAACTAAGCAATTATATCAAAAAATGTTAAATAATTTTTCAATATTAACTACTATTTTTAATGATGCACCACAACCATTTCAAATAGGGTTCCAAGATAGTGCTGCACCAGGTTTCACAGGTATAGTTGAACTACACAACACTATTTTTTTCTATTTAGTTGTTATTTCAGTTGCTGTATTCTGGGTATTAGGTTCAGTAATGTTCTACTTTAATTCTACAAAAAGTGGTATAGTACACAAATACTTAAATCACGGTAAAGATGTGCCGATTCAAAAGTGTTATAATAAAAATAATCAAAATAAGTTTTCTGTTTATAAATAAAATATGCGTACTTATAGAGGCGTACGCCTCTAACAATATATCTCATATACAAAAAACATATGAAAATGCTTATGATATGAGAAAAGATATATATAAAGAAAACAAAGATAAACCCGGAATTTATATGTTTACTAATAAATTAACAAATGATATATATATAGGACAATCTATAAATTTAGCTAATAGATTTAAAATTTATTTTAATATTAGAATATTGTGAAATTTCTGAATTAGTTACTAGAGAACAGTATTACTTTGATAAATTAAAACCTAAGTATAATACATTAAAAATCGCAGGTAGTTCTCTTAATCAGAAACATACTGAAGAAACTAAATATAAAATTAGTTCTTCTTTAACCTCTGCCCTAACTCTGCCGTTAGGTTGAGGCTGCGCAGCAAGGGAAGGAAAATATGTGAAAGAAAAATCTTCTTTCTTTATATGGTCGTAATGCATCAGATGAAACTAAAGCATTAATGAGTATCAAGAAATCAAAAGAAAATAATCCTTTATCCCCTGCCCTGCCCGCAAGCGTTATGGTTGGGGGTGCGCAGCAAGGGTTGGTAAAACTCATAAGAAATCTACTATTGATTTAATGAAGCAAAAAGCTTTAGGGAGAAACCACAGTAAGGAAACTAAATTAAAAATGAGTTTAGTAAAAGGAAATCCTATATATATATATGAAATTTGTTCTCGCGTACGCGACTGGAGGATTTAAATTGATAGGAAGCTTTGTTTCTGCTAGAAGAGCAGGTAAATTTCTAGATATAAGTCATACTACTATTATAAGATATAGAAATTAAGGAGAGATCTATAAAGATAGATATAAATTCTCTTCCAAAATTATTACATAAAATTAGAATAACTATGAATAAAATTTAACTATATGCTGGAAACTCCTAAAGCCTTAAGTACTTTTTAGTTACAATCTTAATGGATAGTACAATGGATTATCTGCAGGAAACCAAAGATATCTCTAATATATCTTAGTAGGATTCTCAGAGAATATACGTTAAAACTTATATAAACGATTATAAGTAAGATATATTCCAGTTAAGTATGAAAGTACCTATGTTTTTGACTTTATTAGAATTAATATGGACAGTTAGTCCTGCTTTCATTTTAATTGCTATAGCTTTCCCTTCATTTAGATTATTATATCTACTAGATGAAGTTATTTCACCAACTATTACAATTAAAGTAGTAGGTCACCAATGGTACTGGTCATATGAATATAGTGATTATGTAACAGAAAGCGGAGATGCTATTGAATTTGATTCGTATATGATTCCTGAATCTGATTTAGAATTAGGACAATTTAGACTATTAGATGTTGATAACAGAGTAGTAATACCTGTGGATACTCACATTAGATTAATTGTTACTGGAAGTGATGTTTTACACTCATTTGCATTACCTTCTTTTGGTGTAAAAATTGATGCAGTTCCAGGTAGATTAAATCAATCTTCTATTTTAGCTGAAAGAACAGGAACATTCTACGGTCAATGTTCAGAAATCTGTGGAGTATACCATGGGTTTATGCCAATAGCCGTTGAAGCGGTTTCAGTACAAGATTACTTATCTTGGGTAGATTCTAATTAATTTATAATTTTACCATTACTCTAACCCCCTACTGGCTATAGAAAGTTACTAGATCGCAGTAGCCATCGCCAGCGCTGCGCTATTTTTTGTTTTCTTATCTTATCTTATCTTATCTAATTAGGCTAAAGTGAACTCTTATTACCCATTAATTTATAGTAAACCAACTATTTATTATTTAAACTCTAACATTATGGCTGGCTGTCGTAAGACGAGCCTCCGCCTTTCAAATAAAAATAAAATAAATGTAAATAAATAAGTATTCGAGTGATGAAAAACTTGAAGATAGTATTAATCCCTAACTATGTTTAATTGTAAAACCGTTTAATATAGTTAACAATGTCATTTAAACCGTTTAATGTAAATATTCAAGCATACGTTATAAATAGGGTTTAAAAAAAATTCAAAAACAATATCGAGATTAATTCATATAAACCATCCAAGACGTGTTGCATGTTTTATGGAAATTCTTCTGGCGTACGCCTCTAGTAAAATGAACAATTGTTTATAGTATAACTATTCTTTGATGCTTACATTATTAGAACCGTATCTACACTTAACGAGTTTGACCCTTCCAACCATAATATTTTTGTATAGTAATTGAAAGAACGCTATCGTTCAAAATTGATAATGACTTTAATACAACCTTTAACAATTGTTATATCGCCAAAATAAGTAGCATAGGTTGAGAATACCACAACACTTAAGTATGATTTATCGCCTAGGATAAAAGAATTTAACATTATATTAAATAATATAAAATTGAATAAAAAAAATATTAATATTAGTAGAACTCCCCACCCTAAAAGTTTTATGGATGACAAGGAATCCCTCCCTTATAAAAATATTGCATAAGATTTAGTAACTATAAATAATGTTAACACTAATTGAAGTGTATAAAAGTCTGTTGAATAAACCCTTCCCCCCCATCCCTACGCTCCCTACGCTCCCTACGGTACCGTAGGGAAGGGGTGCTTTAGTAGTCTAGCCTTTATTTTTTTCACTGCTACTAGCCTCCTGCAATAGATAACAGTTGAATTTTCTGCTTTTGATTCTAAGTCTGCAACTTGTGGATATTCTTCATACCAAATTTTATTTATTTGTTGTAAATCTTTTTTTTTTCTTTAGGAAATTTTGCTTTTTTTTCCCCTGTACCATTAGCTAAAGCTTCATTAAGCTATATTTAAAGTTTTATAAGCCCCAATTAAGTATAAGTACATTGTTGGGAATCTTTTTTTAAATTTACAATAACTTTTTCAACTTCCTTATTGTTAAAATCGTAGTTAGTTTATTTAGCTTTTTCAAGAACAGAAGTTAATTTACCTATAGAAAATAAAATTCCGCGCTATCTAAATCTTTAGCTTGTTTAATCTGAGAATCCCAGTGTCTACTATACATAGGATAAATAACCTTATGATCATAACTTTCTTTTTCTTTTTGAGGTTCGTACTCATATGAAAAAAAGTATCCTTTATCCATTGCATCACCTGTGTCTTTAATAGATTGCTCTCCCGGTCCCGGTAGGGAGCCCGGTAGGGAGCTTTATGTAATTTTTCTTTTAAATTAATATCATATTCATACACCGCATCTACAGGTTGTTCGACCTTAATTTCATGTATAACGTCTACATCATTAATTCTTACCTTTTGTCTGCCTTCTTTTTTTTTAAGGGCGTACGCCAAAAAAAAAAAGAGTGGCTGGCGTACGCCAGTACGCGGTTGTGTTATTCAGCTTCAACTTTATTTAAGTTTTCTTAATTTATTGGAGATGTCTCCACTTCATTTAATTTTCTTTCCTTATCCATAAATAAAACTTTTTTCTGTTCTATCTTATTCAAATTTCCCTTGTCCTTATCTAAACCTATAAAATGATTATATTTTATATTAAGATTTAAACTTTCTAACAAATTTAAAAAACTATTAGACCAAAAATACATTAAAAAATCAGTAACAAAAAAGTAAATAAATAAAACAAAGGCGTCCGCCAGGCGTCCTAATTTTTTTTTTAGATAAAAAAAAACAAATAAAGGCGTCCGCCGCTACTTAAAAATAAACCTAAACTAGCTAAGCCTATGTTATTTATTAAGATATATAACTTATTAAAAGTAAATAAAATAGAAACGCAAAGAGTAAAAGATTTAATTATTTTAGAATTATTACACTCCCGGCTGCGCAGCCGGGATAAAATTACAAAACTTTTCAAAAAAAAATTTAAAGTTATTATTTTTCATTTTTAGGGGGTTAAAGTTATACAAAAAATCTTCTAATTAGTATGGTGCGATATCGAACGCTACTAAAATACATGGAACAAGTATAATAAAAGCCACACATACAGGTAAAAGATTTAACCAACATAAAGAAATTAATTGGTCATATCTAAGACGAGGTAAAGTAGCTCTAAACCATACAAATAAAAAACAGAAGGCACAAGTTTTTAGACCTAAAATTATACTTTCTATAGATATTATTGATTCATTTACAAATAATTCAGGCATAGAGTAACCACCAAAGAAAAATATAGCAGTTAAACATGAGAATAATACAATTGATGAATATTCAGCAAGGAAAAAGAACACAAAAATAATAGAACTGTGTTCTGTAAAGAAACCAGCTACTAATTCAGATTCCTAAAAGTAATATTACTTATTTTTTATATAATACAATTTATTATATAATTTACCAGACTTTAAATAAATTTTATATCTCCCGTCGCTAGTCTTATGGCTGCCTAATTTGTTTTTTTAGATAAAAAAAATAAAGGCTGCTGCGCAGCGCTGCGCTATTTTGTTTTTTATTATAAAAACAAAATTAAGCAACAAATATATTTACTTAGTTCTACGTTATTTTTAAATGTTAACAAATATGTATTATTACTAACATAAAAAAGAGTTACAGACGCTGCCTCCCTTACCGTACGGGACCCTAGGGACTTATTTATCTAACGCAGGCCAGCGAGTACTGATATTATTAGTTATAAATAAACGTGTTTCAGCTGTTTGAGTTGACCAAACATAGGATTTAATACACCTGGCTATGCTAGCATAATTAAAGGTCGTGTTTCTCCCTCGCTGCGCAGCTGCGCAGCTGCGCTTAATTTGTTTTTGTGGAATTTAATTTCTGTCGTAAGACGAGCCCTTCAAAGAAAATAGCGCAGCGCTAGCCTTTGTAATTTAAGTAATATTACTTTATGACTATATCTTATCTAAACATTTGTTTAGACCTATTCCGTATAGTCGATGAAATATTTTGTTTATTTGCTGATTGGTTCTTTGGTTTTTCTTTTTTACATTTTAGGCTGCTAGCATCGCTAACGTACACTGGCTAGCCTTGTGTAGATTAACTTAAAACTTTTCCAGCATATAGGAATATGTGAAACCAAATCTAATATTTAGCTTCTTGTAAATCGAAAGGTGTACGGCTCGTTTCTGCAAGAATAGAAATAAAATAAAAAATGAATACAGGTAATAAAGGAACTATAAACCAAACAGCTTGTTGATTTTCAATTATTGTAGTAAAGTTAAATGATCCTGTTAATAAAACAATTATAAGTACAGCAGAACTTAAAATTAATTCATAACTGATCATAGCAGCTGTTGATCTTAGTGAACCTAAAAATGCATATTTTGAATTTGCTGACCAACCAGCGAACAGTATACCGTAAACACCTAAAGAAGATAAAGCTAAAGTATATAAAATACCCATTGAAAAATCAAAAAGAGTAAGTCCTTGCCCAAAAGGCACAATACCCCAACCTAAAAGGCTGAATATTAAAGTAAATACAGGAGCTAAGTAAAATAAAACTTTATTAGATTGAGAAGGTATAACAGTTTCTTTGAGAATTAGCTTTAATGCGTCTGCGCGAAGGTACATTTAAACGTAAACTTTTTAAAAGGAATTACTTTTTTTATAATTTAAATAGTAGTATCGGACTTTATCTTCATTCTTTTGAATCCTTTACGTAAAGTCTCTGAGGCTATTAGTATTTAGCCTACTGATAAATTATGAGCTTTCTTAAAAATTTTAACTATAAAATATAAAAAATTAAAAATTTAACTATTAATTATATATAGTATTAAAAAAAAGAATTTAATTGTTTCAGTATATAGTAAAGTTTGCTCTTAAATACAAAAAAAAGATTAAGAGGGCCTAACGACCTAGTAAAAAAAATAAAATTTAAACAAAAAGTGTATAAATTTAGTATTTAAAGTTGTTTTATACCTACCGCTGCCTCGCGCAAGCGCAGAGATTTATTGGATCTTTTTTTATTTTATTTTCTAACGCAGGCCAGCGAGAGACATAAAAATTTAAATCTTTAAATTAAACTTATAAATTTAAACTGTTATATTTTTAGAATAAAGTATAAAGAAAACACGTTAAATTTTAATTAGATTTTACTTTTTTTTTTAGAAAGGCGTACGCCACAGGTATATAATATTTATTAACTTTCTTTTGTATTTTATACTGAAAACTAGGTATAATATATACACCCACTAATTTTCTTAACTTGTCCATTTCCCTTCTTTTTTTTTTGAAGGGCTCGTCTTACGACAGAAATTAAATTCCACAAACAAAAAGAAGTACGCGAGACGAAGGTATATAAATTCTAGCTACTTTTTCACCTTTAATGGTTTTTTTTTCCAATGAAAGGCATAGCCAGGCGTACGCCTTATTTTTTTTTTATCTAAAAAAAAAATTAGTACGCCACTGCAATTTAAATCAAATTTTATAATTAAAACATTCATTAGAATTATTACTTCATGTACTGTAAAACTGTCTGTACAGAGTCTTAAACCACTCATTTGAGCTTCACCATCACCCATAATCCAAATAGCTAAAGCTCTTGGTGTTAAGAGATTAAATATATCTAATGGAATAATTTTTTTATTATTTTTATCTAAGAATAGGTTAGCTAATAAAGTAATAGCAGGTAAAGCCATTGTATAACTTTGTAAAGCTATAGTTCTAGTTTCCTTTCTAAAACCTATAACTAAGGCTGGTAAAGAAAAGATAACAAAATAGGAGAGGGCGTACGCCTCTCTAAATGGGAAAATTTATGGAATGAGAATTAAAAACTCTTAGGAAAAGTTAATTTAATAGAAACTTTATGATTAGAAGTTAAAGAGCTTCCTCTAAGAATCCAACCATCTGAAATGATCATTCCTACTAGAAAACTTTCTAATTCCTTAGTTAATTAAAAATTATTTTTACTTTCTTTATTCCTCCCCACCCCCTGTGGCGTACTATTTTTTTTTTTTAGATAAAAAAAATAAGGCTTACGCCAGGGAGGGGGTGTTTTGTTTTTTTACTTCCAACTGAGCTACTTAAAATTCTTTTAGAATATAAAACTAAACTAGTATTTGATTGTAATAAAAAATAATCGTATGAATAATCTTGATAAAAAAAGAAATAAAAAGAAAAACAAAATATTAAGGTTAAGATAATTATATAAAGAAGCAAAATTAAATTAAACGATTTAAGGTATAAGTTTATATTTAATTAAAATATAGAGTTTAAATTTTTTTTTACACTAGTTTAAATAAGCTATATAAAAAACTAAAATTTAACTTTTTTTTATTTGAGGCTAGTGGCTGGCTAGACGTAGGTCTAGCCTACGCCACTACTAGTTTAAAAAAACAAGCGCTCTTACTAAGTAAGAGCCTGGCCACTAATTTAGTAAATTTTAAGTGTTTTTTATTTTCAACTAGCAGATCATTTCATAACTTTTGTATAGTTTAAAACGTGTGATCGTTGAGGATATTCCTGCTAATAAGCTAATTATAATAATATTTTTACAAAGTTTATTGTAATTAAATAATTAAAGCCTTTTAAGCATATAGTTTTATGAAACATAATTAAAAAAAGGGTTATACCCTTTTTTATTTTACGCCACTTGCTTAAAATGGTTGTAAAACACCGTAATACGAATGATCTTCCTTTTGCCATTTTTTAATAAACCTGCCCTCCCTTTCCCCAAGCGCGTAGAGACGGCGTAGCGGGGGCTAAGAGGGCTGGTTAGTATATACAAAAAAATACAGGCAGAGTTAGAAGACTTTCTCCCTAAATAGTAAATTTTAACTATCCATTTAGATTATAAGTAATATAAATATATCTTATAATTTTTTATTCTTTCGAATAGGGTCTGACTATGTCTTAAGCATTATTAATAATGCCAACCACCGTTTAGTCGATGAACTGCATACCATATTTTGTTTTTTAAATATATTTTTTTTTTAATGGTACTTGGCTGCAGATTTCCTATTTCCTTTCGTACATCTATTTCGATATTACTATACCACGAGTCATTACCTGTGCCATAAATATATTACTATATTTACTTAGTTGAAATAGCTTTAAGGGTTTCCTGCAATTTGACGGTTTTTAGCAGAAGGTTCACTTCCACTTTAGGCTAAAAAAAAGGTTTCTCACACCTTTCCGAATTAAAAAAAATATGTCTGCGCGAGCTGCGCGAGCAAATTTATTTAAATTTTGTCGCTCGTGCTAACGCGTGAATTTCTAACGCGTGAATTTAATTTATTGTCTAACGCGTGAATTTAATTTCTAACGCGTGCTAACACAAGCGCTTGCTATAAAAAAATAATTCTTTATAGAAATTATTTGTATCTAAATATTTAGTAATAGTTTTATTGCTAATATTTAACTCTTTAGTTGCTATAAATTTAGAATTAAAGGTAGGGAGGCGTACGCCCTTGTTATTTATTAAAACTAATTCATTATTTAATTTTTTATAAACCCATAGTTTAATAGTTTCATTTTTAATATTTTCTATTTTAATACCTTTAATGGCTTCTGATGTTAATTTTTTTGAAAAAAATAAAACGATTTTATCTTTTTTAATAGTAGCTTTAAATGTATCTAGGTGAGGCGTACGCCACAAAATTGATCTATAGTCTACATTAAAATGATCCGCGGCTTTTTGCATACTACTAAATGTTTCGTAAACTTACTCTAAATTATTAGCGTCATATACCCAAACCTTACAATTATTTATTTTTCTTAAACTAGATTATTCAACAAGTTTTTCTTGTTCAATTTTACTTAACTCTTTACTGAATAAATAATAACCATTAACACCACCTATTATAAAGCTATCTATATGATTTCTTATAGTAATATATTGTACGTTTAAGAATCTAGCTGCTGCTTCCCTAGAATAATTTTGTAAAATTTCACCGCTTGCATTATAAGCTAATACTTTATTAGGTAAAGTACTATTAAGGTTTAAATCTTTAATAGATTTACTTATTAAACCATCAGTAAATTTAAAATCGCTTATATTATCAGTGTAAAATAAGTTGTTATTAAAAGGCACATTTGTGTTTAGATATCTTTTTATAGTTTGTCTAGAAACACCAATTTTTTTACTTAAAGTGTTAGTACTATCATATTTTACAAAATCTTTAGTTATTTGTTGATGATAATAGTTATAAACATATATTGATATACCTTTGTATTTATTATGAAATTGTAAATTAGATTGTTTAGCTTTTAATTTACTATTTAAAGTATCATATATTTGCACTTCACTAAAATTACTTTTTAATACAGTATTTAATAAAGGTGAATATTTTTTTAGATAAATTTTTTCTCTTTCCTGTTGAACAAGGCTCGTCTTACGACAGCCAGAAAATCACAAATTTCGATAATAGAAAATTTAAATTTATCCCTCGCGCCAGCGCACTACTAAATTAGCAAATAAGTGAAATTTATCTGTTAATTTAGTTTTTAGATGATTACTAAATCTTTTTTTAAATATTTTTGCTATACCTATATAATAAATACTTGAATTATCCTTATATTGAATTAAATAAATTCCTCCTTTATTCTTAAATTTATTAAAGAAATTAGTTCTTTGTTTAGCACAAGTTATATTACTACAACTATCAATTACTTCTGAGTCGAATAATTCAACAGGAGCTATTCTATTTTTAAATAAATCTTTTATAATCTCATTATTGTTTCCAACAGATGGACTATGGTAAAATCTTTTAGTTTGACATATTTTTTTTATATTTTCTCCACCTACTGTATTAGGTCCAACTCGTCTTTGCATTGCTGCTAACTGTTTTCTTTCTATAATAGTCATAAATGCTACTGCTAATAAAACAGGCAATATAACTACTAATACATCTATTAGGTTAAATAAAATATTAAAAAGGGTAGATATAAGGTTATTGTTCATCATTTTTTTTTTAGTTTTGTGGGTGCCTTGGCTATGTTAGCAGCCAACATGGCATTTTTTTTTCTATGGCTAAACTTAGCGTCTGCCTTTATTATATTTTATCATTATAAAGATAATATTAAATTTTTCACCTAATAATTTAACTAAGCATATAGTTAAATACTATAGACTAGTTTATTTTATTAATAGGTAATTATCTATTAATTAGACTAGATATATGATCTAGCTTTGATTAAATTAAATATAAAATTATAAAATTTATAATATTAATATATCATTAAATCTTTAGACATGGATTAGTAAATGTAAAGATTCCATTAGTTTAATAAATCATTTTTTGATTTGAGCTTACTAAACTTAAGGATTAAACTAATAATAAATAGGACTAGATGATGTAAAATTAACGATCCATTTATAGATATAAATATCTAATATTTGTTTTTTCTGGCGTACGCCGGCGTACTAATTTTGTTTTTTATTTTTAATAAAACAAAAAATAGCGCAGCGCTGCGCAGCAGCCTTAAATAAAAAGAGTGTGCTTATATTTATTCCTCTTTCGGATTCGAACCAAAACCAACACTTTAGAAGAATGCTGTTCTACCATTAAACTAAGAAGAAAGAAAAATATTTCTTACTTTTACTTTATACAGCCCTTTATACACTTTAAGATGCTAGGTTATTATTTATTTTTGTTTTTGTTTTTTATTTTTGTTTTTGTGTCTCCCCCGTACGGGACCCGTACTAATTTCTTCTTTTTAGATAATTAATAAATTAAAGGCTACTACGCAACGCCTACGCACTTTTGTGTCTATTTTGTGTGTTTGTAGTGAGCCACTCTTACGCTGCTTAATTTTGTTTGTGTTTAAATTTTAAATAGCGCAGCGCAGCGCTGCCCTTTGTTTTGGGGTTTTTTGACATTTTATAGTAAAACAATACTCTACTTTTATTTTTTGTTTTTTAATTGTAATATGTCTTACTTATTTTGTTTTTATTTATAATTAACTATACTTAAATATTATAAGAAATGATTTAATAACTTAAATTATCTAAAATTAGGCATCAAGAGGAATTGAACCTCTACAAAAAGGTATTAACAGTACCCCGCAATAACCATTCTGCCATGATACCCTATTTTTGGTTTTTAGTTTTATGGCTAGCTCTTATTAGCCTATCGACGCTAGCGCAGCTTTTGTATATCTTATTTATTTTTTGTTTAAACGATAAAATTTGAAATTTATGTATGGTTTCTACAGGTTATATTAATATATGTATTTTTATATTAGTAGAAGATACTTTTAAATAAAGAAAGTTAAATTTGCTCGCGCATACATATTTTTTTACATATTTCTTTTGTGGCGATGCTAGCAGAAATTTAAATTTAAATTTCCCGGCTGTCGTAAGACGAGCCCTTGTTTATTTTTTTTTTTTTTTTTATTTCTTTAAGCGGTTAGTCATAAACCGTGTATATTTAAGATTAACTATTTAAATTTAAGCCCAAGAAGGATCGAACTTCTACAGATTCCTTATCAAGAAATTATTCTACCGTTAAATCATAGGCTTTTTCATATAAAGTTTTATTTTGTGGCGTAGGCTCGTCTTACGACAGCCAGAAATATCCCTTGTTTTTAACTTTTATTTTTTAGGCTGCGCTAGCGTCTCTAAGCTCGCTTATCGTTCCACAAAAAAATGTGGCGTAGGCGTACGCCTTTATTTTTTTTTTTATCTAAAAAAAAAATTAGTACGCCAGCCTCATAATAATAAAAAAAAAAAATAAATATTTAACTTACTACCGCTGCGCATCAAATAGAGTATCAAAGGGATGTTATTAGTGATTATTAGCGGAATCAGGAATTGAACCTAATCTAACAGCTCATGAGACTGTTGTGCTACCATTACACTATCCCGCTGGGAACACTACCGTTGGAACATAATACGAACAAAGAGACTTGAACTCTTAAGGAATAATTTCCACTCCTGCTTAAGAGGAGATTGTTTACCAATTTCAACATGTTCGTTAAACTTTTATGCCTTACGTTGCTGCTTATATGCGCAGCCCCTTTTATTTTTATGTTTTTGTTTTATGTTATTCTTATTTTACCCTAAATTAAATGAATAGTCCTTATATCTTATTTTCGAATCTTTTTATATAGGGTAGGCGCGACTCGAACACGCTATACATCTCCTTCCCAAAAGGAGCGACGAACCAGTTTGTCATCTACCCTTATAAAATATATATTATAAAAAATTAAAAGTTAAATAATTTAATTTTAATAAAAGTAATCAAATATCTACTCTTTTATACTAATTAATTTATAAATTAAAAATAAATTTTATTAATAATTATATTCATTTATAATTATAATTGTTAATATAGAGCTATAAAGCTAATTAAACCAAAAATATGGAAAAAGTTAACTAACTTTGTACTTTATTAAATAAAAATTTATAGTAATTCAAAATTAGAATTATTTGTAACTGTGTAAGCAAATACAAAAATTTATATACAAAATTAAGCTAGAAAGGGCTGTAGTAGCATACACATAAATAACATAATAACCTATAAATGCCTTTCTGCATTAAATTTAATTAGAAATGGTTGTGAAATTTAATTCTGCATCATTAAAAATATTAATTAGTATAATCTAAGTATTAAAAAAAAAAATAAAATTTTAAATGTAAAGTAACTTTAAATATAAAATAAAAAAGTACTAGCTAAAAAAAATCTTTCTTTCGCTGGCTGTCGTAAGACGAGCCTGGCTGCGCAGCGGCAGCCTGGCTAATTTTTTTTTTTTACAAATTTAAGACTGGCTGCGCAGCGGCAGCCTGCGCTATTTTTTTTTTTAAGAAAGGCGTACGCCACAAACAATTTTTTTTTTTTCTGCGCAGCTGCGCACAGAGGGGGTAACATTAATATTTAAAGTAGTTTAAGCATATTATTATAGTTGAATGGTTGTGGAGGCTGTGCTATGCTGGCGTACGACAACGCCAGCCAACGCCAGCATCATTAAAAATAGTAGTGTTAATTGAAATATTTTTAACACTTAATTGTATGATTATAAATTAAATGAATGATAATTTAATCTAAGAGTTTAGATTTTTCAATATTGAATCCCAATATGGTCGTAAACCTAATATGTAAGGCCCAGTTTGGTCATGTTTTTAATATAAATATCTTTAAAAGAAGATAGTATTGTACATATGTATTTTTTGTTAATATTAATTATGACTACAAAAATCAGCCTCGGTTGCTTAGTGGTCCAAGCGCTCCATTGAAGCTGGAGAGATATTGATTCGATTTCATTCCGGGGCATATATTTAAAAAGTAAAACCAAAAGTTATCTAGTATAAGAAAATAAAATAAATAAAAATAAAGAAATAAAGAAATATAAAAAAATAAGTGCGTACTAATTTTGTTTTATTTAAATAACTAAAAATAGCGCAGCGTAGCCAGAAATAAAGAAATAAAGTTATTAATTTTACATGGATAAAAGAGTGAGCGTACTATGTGCTATATAAAATAAGAAAACTAATTTATATCATTTATATAAGTTTAATTATATAGTTTACAAAGTTTTAGCTTCGGCTTTATTTAGTATTTTATATAAGTTTAGTTTCCTCTTATGTGTAACAGTTTTCCTTATTTATAGTTACCCACTTTAATTTAATTTATTATAAATATTTTTGTAGAGGTAGGAAAACTTGGAGTATTAAATAGTGTAAAAGACATAATAATAAATAAAAAAAAAATAGCCGCTGCCTTAATTTTTTTTAAATAAAACAAAAATTTTAGCAATCGCATAAATTTATTTTATTGTTTAACGCAGGCCAGCTATAAATTATTTATTTATTGTATCTTTATATGCTTTATATATAAGTATAAATTTAATAAAAAACAAAATTTATTATTAAAGGTTACGCGAGGCTACCGCGAGGCTAGCATTAAGTAAAATTTAATTAAATAAATAAATAAATAAATAAATAAATAAATAAATAAATAAAAACAATGGATAACAATATAAATAATAATACTAAATTAAGTTTTTTAAATTATACTTCTATTAAAAATAGTTTTTTTTTTGATCTTTTAAATGCTAAAGATTTTTTTAAAGAAACACAATTAAAATTCGAAAATTTAGGTTTTACAGGTAATTCTACTGCTGCGCAAGCATTAGAAAATAAAAAAAACGAAATATCTAAGTTTAACAAAAAAACAAGTGAATATGTAAAAAATAATCTTTTAAATTCAAAGGTTTACTATAACTTACCTAAATCTGTTGCAAAACCTATAATAGTTAAAAATTTAACGAAAACTTTAGATATTGAAAATCTAAATGGAAAATATAATTATTTCAATATTATACCTAATGCTCTTAAACATTACGGGCCGCGTACGCTAGAAGAAGGTTTATACTGTTTACCTAAACATATATTAAATAAATTTATTAAAATAGGTTATATTTTTGTACCTGAATTAGCCGCAAGTCAAATAGTAATGTATAAATTTAAAAATGACTTAAATTATTCAATTAAAAATCTTTATAATATATTCACATCTGCACTTAATCCTAGTTATACTTTAATTAGTCAACCACACATAATTGAATCAACTAATAAAGTAAATATATCATTATTACTTTATTCTTTTGTTTTAAAATCTAAAAATTTAAAAAAAAGTAAAGATAGTTTTTTAAAAAGAAATGAAAAAAGATTAGAAAACTTATGTGAAATTATCAGTCAATTATTTAAAAAAACATTAAATATTGAATTGGTAAGAACATACAAACTATCTTCAGATAGTAATATATTAGCTAAAGCTATTGGAACTTTAATTAACAAAAATAAATTAAGAAAACTTAGAACTAAATTCTTAAGAAAAGCTAAAATAGTTAATCCAAGTAAAATAGTAGATAAAGAAAAATATATGTTTAATTCTTTATTTGATACTAAAACAATAACTCCAGCTTACTTATCTGGTTTAAATGTTAGAGTAGCAGGAAGAGTATTATCTGAAAGAGTTGTACCTAGAAAAACAGTTAGAACCTTCCAAATAGGTAGCTTAGCTAGAGGTAAAGCTAATATAGTTAAAACAGATAGATTTACAACAAAAAATAAAAGAGGTTGCTATAGTGTAACTATTAAAACAGGACACATCGTAAACTAAAGAAAAATAGATAGAAAGAAAATAAATAAATAATTAAATAAATAATTTAATTTATATTTTTTTGTATTTAAGATATAGATAAAAATTTTAACCCCCTAATAATTATTTTTATGGCTGCCGCTGTATGCGCAGCGCTATTTTTGTTTGATTTATTTAAATAAAAACAAGGGGTAGCCAGCTAGCGGTGCTGCGTACGACTTTACTAGATAACTTTTTTTATTTTTTTGTATTAATTAATAAAAAAACATAAATTATTTTTTTTTGGTAAGTATAAAGTAATAATTTAAATAGATAAATAAATAAATAAATTAAGCGCACCCATCCCTGGCGTAGCCAGGCGTAGCCAGGCTAGTTTTTGTATTTTAGTACGGGCCCTACGGGGCCCTACGGGGCCTAAGGGCCCTACGGGGCCTAGGGGGTACGGGGGGAGTGCTAGCATCGCCTAGCGACATTAAAACAGAAAGAAAGCACGTACTGGCTGCGCAGAATTTTGTTTTTTTATAAATAACAAAATAGCGCAGCGTAGCAAGACATAAAGAAATTAATCAAATAATAATAATTTATAATAAGGGTCCTTTAGTATAATCGGTTAGTACACGTATCTTTCACGTATGTAGTGTCAGTTCAAGTCTGATAAGGACTAATTTTATTCATTTTTAATTTAAACTATTTTTTTTTTATATATTAAAAAGTTTTATAATTTAACTATAAGTCAGATTTATATTAATTTAAGAAAACGATATTTATAACTAAATGTAAACTATCTACCTTAACTTTAATTTGCTAAATCATAAAGTAGTTAAGATTTAAAATTAAATAATGAAAATATAACTATAAGTATAATATTTATTCTATTACTTTAATTAATTATCATTAAATAAAGATATCAAATATTATTTTTTATTAAGGATACTACTTATTTATTTATATTAGTATATATATTTTATTTTTTGTTTTTTTTATTTCTCGCTGGCCTGCGTTAGACAATAAAATCCAATAAATCACACAGGCAGCGCTATTCAAAAAAAAATATTAAACCAAAATTAATATTAAAGGCTGGCTGCTAGCACAAAGGCTCTATTACTGTGCTATGCTAGCCAGCCGCAGCCACAAACAAAAATTTATAAATATATAAATCAAACAGTAGTTCATAGTTTACTATACTTAATCTTATAGATATAATAATTTAAGCTTTAATTTAAATAAGATTCATTTATGATTGTCTTGTTCTATTTTTAATTACTTTAAATATACTTATATAAATTTTAATAACAAAAACCAAATTAATTTATTTTATTTTACTTTTATATACTTATAATATTAAATAAATAAAATTTATAATTTAAATCATAAATAAATCAAAGCTAGATCATATATCTAGTCTAATTAATAGATAATTACTCATTAAATTATAGTATATACTCTTAGAGTATAGACTTAATATAAAAATGGGTAAAAATAATAAAGTTTTATCCTACCTTACGCTTGCTGAGCTAACGCAGGCCAGCGAAGGGGTAGTGATAAAAAGTTTTTTGTGTTTTAATCATAGGGCTTACGCCAGGCTTAGCATGGCTATAGCATAAAGAGCCATAAAAAAACACAATGGCGATGGTTAAGCCAGCCATAAAAAATAAAAAATAAAAAAATAAACAAAAAATGAGAATATTAAAATCACACGTTATACTTAGACTTGTAAATTCATATATAATAGATTCACCACAACCAGCTAATCTTTCATATTTGTGGAATTTTGGTTCATTACTTGCTACTTGTTTAGTTATTCAAATCCTTACAGGAGTATTTTTAGCAATGCACTACCAAGCTCATGTAGATTTTGCATTTAACTCTGTAGAACATATTATGAGAGATGTTAACTCAGGATGGATCATTAGATATGTACATGCTAATACAGCATCATTCTTCTTCATTTTTGTATATATGCACATTGCAAGAGGATTATATTACTCAAGTTATAAATCACCAAGAATCCTAGTATGGACAATTGGAGTAATAATTTTAGTTTTAATGATGGCAATAGCCTTCCTTGGTTATGTACTTCCTTACGGTCAAATGTCATTATGGGGTGGCCTTTTAAATGCCCCAAATGCTTTTTTAGAAATATATTTAAATTTCAAATTTGATGAGTGCCTGGGTTGCATCGACACCACAATTTTTGCAAATAATGCTCTTTCTGCATCTACTTCACTTCCTTGCATGCGCAGCATGCGCAGCATGCGCAGCGGAGAGATAAATAAAAAAATAAGATCAGAAAAACGAATTGGACCTCATAATATAGATATTTTATCAATAATTTTTGGTACTTTATTAGGTGATGGACATGCTGAAAAGCGAGTTAACGGTACACGTATTTCTTTTTACCAAGAAGGATCTCATAAAGCTTATTTACTTATGTTACATTCTTTAATTTCTAACTTAGGTTATTGTAATTCTACTGAACCTAAATTACAAAAGAGATTATGTGTAAAAGATAAAATTAGATATGTTATTAGATTTAAAACTTGGACATATTCTAGTTTTAATTGGATTTATGACCTTTTTTACATTAAAAATGTCAAAATAGTACCTTCTATCCTTGGTATATATTTAACACCTTTAGCTCTAGCAATTTGGATTATGGATGACGGAACAAAAGTAGGTGAAGGGTTAAATTTATGTACTAATTCTTTTTCTTTTGCTGATTGTAACTTTTTAGTTAAATTACTTCATGATAATTTCAATCTTAAAGCTAGTGTTATATCAGCTGGTGCAAAAAATAAAGAACAATACCACATCTATATTTGGAAGGAAAGTATCCCTTTATTGAAAGAAATTGTTGGCCCTTACATTCACCCATCAATGAAATATAAATTACTTTAAAAAAAAGTATAGTCAATTTATAACAAAATTTAAAAATAGCCATAACCTATTTTTAATTTTAATTTAAGTTATTAATTGGCGATATCGGTGAAAACAGGTCAAAATTACTGTTTTTGTAATTAGACCGTAGGTTAATTTTAAATTAATTTCTCGCGTACTAATTTTGTTTTTATTTAAAGAAATAAAAAAAAACAAATAGCGCTGCGCACGCTGCGTGGGAGGATTTTATCTTTAAATTTAATTTTTATTGATCTCTACAGACTGGTCCACCGGTGGGTTATTATTTTTGTTTTTCTGGCGTGAGCCTCACACAAAAAAATATTAAATGATAGCTTAATGTACAGTCGGAGTTTTACCAAATAAAAAAAATATACATCATATAAATTTGGCATAGGGTTTTACAGTTATGATATTATAACATTAAGTCTTATAAAAATAAAAAAAAACTTATAGGCTATAAAATTATATAATATGTAAAATACGTGATTTAATATTGAAAAACAAGAAGGGCTGCCGCCAGGCTAATTTGTTTTTTTTTAGATAAACAAATTAGTACTGGCGTAGCCTGGCGTAGCCGCACTCAGTTTAATAAACTACAATATATAAATTTAAAACTTGGCAACGGTTATTACAAACCTATTAAGTGCTATACCATATTTTGGACAAGATATAGTTGAGTCAAAAAATTTAACAGAATTAATTACTATACTCGCTGGCCTGCCTTACGGCCAGGCAGCGTTTAACTTAAATTTAAATTATTTATTTTCTATAGTACCTGTTTTACCAACAGTAGGAACAGTAAATATACATGCCTTAAAAAAAGGTAAAAGTTTAAGGTTAGATAAAAAAGAATTTGTTTCTATTCCTCATCAATTTATTTCTTTTTTAGTTGGTTTAATTGATGGTGATGGATATATTCAAATAACTAGAACAACTAAGGGTTTTATAGCTATAAAGTTGGTTATTGGTTTACACTTAGATGATTTATCTACTTTAGAATATATAAAATCTGTTTTAAAATTAGGAATAATTACAATAAACCGAGACCATAGAAGTCCAAACTGCAAATTAATTATTAATAGAACAGATTTACAAGAAATTTTGTTTCCCTTATTGTTTCATCACAATATCTTTTTTTTAACTGAGACAAGAAGAGCACAATTTGATCTTTCTATGTTTATTTTTAAAAACGAAATAAAATTATTTGAGCTAATACAAGAAAACATTAAAAATGTAGATACAAATTTTAATTTGCCTACTAAATCTGAAGACTATCTTAAGTTAGCTTTTTTTAGTAACTGGTTTGTTGGTTTTACTAATGCTGAAGGTTCTTTTTTAGTTAAATCTAATAATGATGCATGTTTTATAGTTAAACAAATAATACATGTTGAATTATTTGAAGCATTTAAACTGTTATTTAATAGTAATCGAAAGATCTCTGCGCTTGCGCGTGAACAAGAAAAGTATAGTCAATTTTCTGTCTCTTCAAAAAATGATATACAAAAAGTAATTCAATTTTTTTCGTTTTCAGGTTACCATTCTTTAATAGGATTAAAATGTGTACAATATTTTAAATGGTTAAATAATTTACAAAATAGCTCTCGTTACTGTAATCTAAAATTTCCTAAATAAATAATTTATAGAATAGTATAAATTTTGTTAATGCGGCTCCTTAAAACAGTTAATGTTTTAAAGGCAAACGGGGAAAATTGCAAGAACATCTTAATAAAAATACCACCCTTTATTAAGAAAATTTGCAGCGGAGCTTTATTCGGTACATTTTTTGAATAAAGAACGTTCAACGACTAACGAGTGAGTAGTACCAACAATAAGCTCGACACGATACCCCCGCACTCTAATTAAAATAATTTAATTTTAAACGGTGAAGACATAGTCTAAGCACTTCCGTGAGGGAGTGAGAATATAATTTAAATTTTATATTATAAATATACTGTAATTTGGGGTGGTTTCTCTGTTTCAAATGCCACACTAAATAGATTCTTTTCACTACACTTTGTATTACCTTTCGTATTAGCTGCATTAGCAGTAGCACACCTAATAGCTTTACACGTTCACGGGTTGGATTTTTTTGGCCCAAATTTTATCTTTTTCAAGTCTATTTCGCTTATAACTAAGTTAGCTTTCATATTACCTAATTATAGCCCTAAAACTAGAATTGGTCCTCATAATATAGACATTATTTCTGTAATAGTTGGATCTTTATTAGGAGATTGTCATGCTGAAAGATTTCTTAGTGGAGGTATAAGATTTAGATTTAAACAAAGTGTAATACATAAGGAATATTTACTTTGGTTATATGAATTCTTTAGATCTAGAGGATATTGTAATAACAATCTACCTGAAAAAAAAACTCAAAGTTTAGGAGAAAAAACACATCATTATTATGCTTTTAGTACATATGCTTTTTCTAGTTTAATTTATATATATAAATTATTTTATACTAGTTCTAAAAAAAAAGTAATACCTATAAATATTTCAGAATTTTTAACACCTTTAGCTCTAGCTATTTGGATTATGGATGATGGAACTTTTCATAAACCTGGTGTTAGAATAGCTACTAATTGTTTTACCAAACAAGAGGTAGAATTATTACAAAAAGCTTTACAAACTAATTTTAATATAATAAGTGCTCTTCATAATAACGGTGGAGCTTACCAATTATATATTAAAAAAGAATCTATGACTTTACTGAAAACCATAGTATTACCACATATGGTTCCAAGTATGTATTACAAATTAGGATTATAAATAAAAAGATAGAAAGTCGTGAAATTTGATTTTAAATTAAATTTCTAAGTCTCTGACAGGAGATTTAAAGAAGATAGAAATAGTGCAATACCCTTATCATGCGATTACTCATCTTGGGTTTAGCCTATTACTCTTTTTTGGCAATGCTAGTGAAAACGGTTAACGTCTATTAATAGAAAATAAAAAAAGACCGTCGGTTGTATTAATCCTCAAAGTTTAAAATATGATCGCTACAGACTGGGTCACTGGTGGGTGATATATTTATATATTGCTTAATGTACAGTCGAAATAGATTAAAAACAAAATTAATCTAGCAAATAATCCAAACGGTATTGGTTCAGGAACAGATAGATTTGCAATGCACCCTTACTTCACATTTAAAGATTTAGTAACAATTTTCTTATTCTTCTTAGTTCTATCAATTATGGTATTTTTCTACCCTAATTTCTTAGGACACAGCGATAATTATATTCCAGCCAACCCTATGCAAACACCACCTTCAATAGTACCAGAATGGTATCTTTTACCTTTCTATGCTATATTAAGATCTATTCCTAATAAACTATTAGGAGTTCTAGCAATGTTTGGTTCATTATTAATTTTATTAATATTACCTTTAACAGATTTATCTAGAATAAGAGGAAACCAATTCAGACCAATTATGAGATTAGCTTTCTGGTTTTTTGTTGTAGACTTTATACTCTTAATGTTTATAGGTTCTCAACACCCAGAATCACCTTATGTTGAAATAGGTCAATTTGCAACAGCATTCTACTTTGGTTGGTTTATTTTAGTTGTACCTTTTGTAGGAATTACTGAAAATACATTATTTGATTTAGCTACAGAAGATAAAAAAAATATATCTTAATAAATTAACTCCTATTATATATATAAAAATTAGTATTGATATTTATTGTAACATATCATACGCATTGTTAGTAATTAAGAGGTTATCTAACTCTTATAATAAGTAAGTTTTAAAATAGTACTTATTAAAACCTCTTTTTAAATTTTAATAAAATAAAAAATAAATAATTATGTTAAATAAATTTAATGAAATAGAAAAGTAAAAAGTTTTGTTTTATGAATATAGAATAAATAAACAAGAAGAGATGTATGATATAACTATGTATAATCTACTTATCCCTGCCGTAGGCGCCGTAAGGCTAGTGAGCGTAGAGGGACATTATAGTTTAAAACTATCCTAATTATGTTTTATTTATAACTATTAGATTAATTTTTTTTATACATATTTTTACAACGAGAAGTGATGTAGCATTCGATCTTTTTATATTTATTAATTATAATAACTTTAAAACTACAAGAGCCAACGTACTTAATTATAACTATACTATTGTTAATAACTAAAAAGCACAAAGAGACCGCATATGTGTACCCACATAAAAAGTGAGAAAGAAAGATATTACTATCGTTAATTTTTTAGCTATCTCGATGAAGAATTACCTCACTATATGAAGTTAGTATTAGATAATTATGCATTAACCTATATAATTACTGATTATTAATTATACTAAACTGTTTTATAATTAGAGATAAAGTAGAAAAGAGAAATAAATATTTCTGTAATTAGATATATAAGATATATAATATAATTAGTAGATAGTAATAAAATAACATTAGAAAATAAAGGAGTAGATATTTAGTTAAGATACATAACAGAGACTTAGTTAAGGGAGAGCTACGCACCCTAGCCTTACGGCGCCTACGGCAGGGTATTTTTTTTTTAATTTTAATTTTAATTTACCCTCGCGTACGCTAGCGTACTTCTTTTTTTTTTTATTCTAAACAAAGGCTACGCCTGGCTAGCCATGCGTACGCCAAAGAAGGGGGAGGGGATGCTACGCAGCCAGAGGAGGTATAAACAATACATAACCAACAGTACATAACATTTAATAGAAAAGGAGAGAGAGTAAGATAATTTAATAAAATAGAAGAAAATAAAACATTATAGAATTAGAAGAGAGATGCGTAAATGAAAATTTTGATTATTTGCGTAAAAGTGTATATTTAGAGATTTGACCTACTAAATTATACGTAATAATAGTAAAATTTTAAGTAGTTTAATTATGAGTTAGATTTTGGTTTTCATTCTTCTCAATTATACGTACAGATAGTACAAATATTGTAAAATAACACAATGAGTTAGATTCTTATCTCTAGGACTAATTTTGTAATTAAGCAAAAAATATAAAAAACCAAAAAATTAATATAGATAAATGCGTACGCACCCTAGCCTTACGGCGCCTACGGCAGGTAATTTACCCTCGCTAGCGGGGGAATTTTCCCTCGCGTACGCTAGCGTACTTCTTTTTTTGTTATTAACAAAAAAAAAGAAGGGGGAGGGGATGCTACGCAGCCACATATAACTTTAAGTTCATTATTATTTTAGCTAAACATCGGAGCCAGATAATAAAGGGTTGTGTTTATTATTAAGCGGACTTTATACACTGAATTCTCCTAAAAAATTTAATTAAGAATATCTTAAAGGTAGATAAAGGATAAAATTTTAATATATATTTTTAAAAATAAATTAACAATACTTAAGTGTTAAATAATTTAATTGTCGCGTACAGGCGTACGCCACATTTTTTTTTTACTGAATATATGATAGTTGCGTTAATATTTGCCGAAATTTTGAAATTTAATTATTAAACTTTTATCTAAATAACGTAGTACCTTATCTCAATTTAGGTCTAAAGCTTTACATGCTAACCCCACTTTTGCTTTTTATTTGTGTTTAAGATATAATATTATATTATATTATATTATATTATATTATATTATCTTATCTTATCTAATAGAATACCCTTAATTTGTATTCTGTGGGGTTACTAAACTTATTTGTTTTGTTTTCATGACGGCAGCCTTCCCTCGCGTATGCTGCTGCGCAGCTGCGCTCCGCAGCGGGGGAGGCATACTTTGCTTTTGTTAGTATTATTTTTTATTTCCTATAAAAATGTAATATAATACTTAACCTTTAATTCCAGGTTTAGACATCTTAACTCTCTTTTAACTACTAGATTGGGATTTAACAGACTTTAATACTATTCACCATTAGCAAAGTAATTTAAACTCAAAAGGCAAAAATCCAAAAAAATCTAATATTCTCTTTAAAAGAGATAATAAAGATTGCAATAAGCAAATAATCTATAACAATAGAAAAAAAAAAAAAAAATATTGTTTCAAACTTAGAGGAATTTAATTTTGGTTCCGATTGAACGTTTTTCAGTAGTTTTAAGACATGCGAATCATTATCGAAGCAAAATCATTAACAAATAATAATCAAAAAATTAAAAAAATAAAATTATTATAAAGTTATAGATTTTGAAATAGATAAGGTGTAAAGGTGAGTAAAGTATCTGAATGATCATTTAGTCTCCGTAAATAGGTGATATATAATTTTAAATTTTATTAGTATTATCCATATAAAAAAAATTTAAAATATAATAGATAATAGCTAAGTTATTAAGAAAGGAAATTTTCCGCTAAATGTGACAATTTACATTGTTTAAGGGTAGTTGGTAGAGTAAGGGCCTACCAAGCCGTCGATCAATAGCCAAGTCTGAAAGGGCCGTTGGCCACATTGGGAATGTAATCTCCCAAGTAGTAGTACTACCAGCAGTCAAGAATATTAGTCAATGCTCGTAAGAGTGAACTAGCTAACTGAAATCACAAACATGCCAAAATTGGTATCGTGGGTGATAACATAAGGGAAAATAATGATGATACCTTATTATTAGTGCTGTCCAAGTCTCGTGCCAGAAGACTCGGTAAGGCGAGAGGCGCAAACGTTAGTCGTCTTTATCAGGCGTAAAGGGTTCGTAGGCAGCTTAGAACAACTAATGTTTAAATTAGCACTTAATATCATTATTATAGTCTGGAGTACAATAATCATAAAAAGTCAAATATTAGTTAAGTACAAGCTAGGATCTTATTGGGGTTATATTAAATAATACTTAAGGTAGGGATAAAATCCTCAGAACTTAAGGGGAATACTAATGGCGAAGGCTATTTTTCCACTAAAGATCGACGCTGAGGAACGAAGGTGAGGATAGGAAAAAGGATTAGATACCCCAGTACCCCTCTCTGTCAACGATGAATGGTGATTTCTAGTATTCTGCTGAGAGCTAGTTTTTATGCTAACGCGATAACCATTCCGCCTTGTGAGTACGGTTGCAAAACTGAAAACAAAAAAATTAGTCGGTCTCGAAGCAAACGAAGTGAAGCATGTTATTTAATACGATAATCCGCGTAAAATCTTACCAGTTCTTGCATACAAACTTCTATCCATAAAAAAAAACTAGATCTAAAAAATTTAGGTTTTTCTTGTGTAAATAGGAGGAGTGTTTATAAAAAAAAATTAAAAAAAATTAAACCACTCTGCTACAGGTGTTGCATGGCTGTCGTCAGTCCGTATCGTGAGAAGTGAGGTTAACTCCACTAACGGACAAAATCCCTGTTATTAATTTATACTTAATAATTAATGGTCTCTATAAATTCCATTTGGGGCTAAGACAAGCCGTTATGGCCCTCATGAACTGGGCTATAGACGTGCTATAAAATCTTAACAAAGTGAAGCAAAACCGTTCCCTGGTAAAGTCTCAAAGCTTTTTGGGAAATAAGGAATAGCTAATCATTAAACAAAGATAAAATAATAATTGATAATCGGATTGTTGCCTGGAATTCGGCAACATGAAGGAGGAATTTCGAGTAATCGTTGATCACTAGGCGCAACGGTGAAGCTACAATTCGTGATGAACTAACTGTCTGTCGCTGGGGCGGAGCTTATTTTGGTGGAAATGGGGACGATGTAATTTTTATTTTCATAGGGTATTAAATTTTCTTTTTTTATATTATAAATTAAGATTTTTTTTTACTAGTTGTTAAGCTAAATATTTATTTAGTAGAACTTATAGGTTATAATATACTAGTTTCAGTCAATCCATTTAGGTAACATCTCAAAAGTCATAGCAAGGTAGCCGTACTGGAAAGTGCTGCTGGAAAATAAAATATTTTAACCCCCTAACTTTAACTTATATTTATTAATTTTTGGGTAGCTATGATTAGGCCAGCGTTTATACCGCACCCCCATTATTTATTTATTTATTTTTTTATTTAATTATTTATTTATTTATTTATTTAATTATTTATTTATTTATTTATTTCTTTTTGTTTGTCGCGTACGCTGGCTTTAGTACGTCTAGACTTTAATTTTTAATTTTATTATCTTTGTGGATTAAATAAGGTTAGCTCTATTATTCTTTGGTTGTTATTTAGTCACTCCGGCTACTAGCATCGCCAGTAATGGCGTAGCCGTAGCTAGCGTTGGGTGGATAGACTTAGCTGCGCAGCAAGGCGTACGCCAGAGCTTTTTTTCTTTAATCTTAAAAAATTTAAATTTATATCTTAACATTTTATCTTAAAAAAGTATTTAATTAAAAACTCAAAGATTTTCACTTATTTAATTTACAATTTTCGCCTAGGCGATGCTTACGCTAGCTAGCGAGAATTTATATCGCTTAATTATATATATTTTATAGTTATCATTTATAATATATAAGTTTTATTCTATTTAAGGGGGTTAGCTGAGTGGTTTAGCAGTAATCTTACACATTACATACAGAGGTTCGATCCCTCTCCTCCCTATACTTTATTAGTTATTATTGCTTCTAATTAAAAATAAAGGCTAAACGAACTGGCGTAGCCGCAGCCAGAAAAAACACAAATAAAGGCTTAGTCTACTCTATATAAATTTAGAGTGGCTAGCGCTGCGCAGCCCCATGGCTAGACGTACTAAAGGCAGGGAGGGTAAATATGGATAACTTTATTTACTAGAAAGGAAATAATTTAATAGTTAAGTAATTAGTTTATGGCGCTGCTGCGCAGCGTTAGAAAATAAATTAACAGGGGTGAGCTTGTATTATTTAATATATCGATTATCTAAAGGATAAATATGTACTATCTATAAATAAGATACTTAATTATAATTATGCATCATATAGTTAGAACAAACCATTAAATGTTTATTTTTTTTTATATTTATTTTTAATTTTATAATTATTTTACCGCTGGCTGCGGCTACGCCAGTACTAAATAATTTAATTTAATTTAATTTAATTTAATTTTATTTTATTTCCCAGCGAGTATAGTAATCTAATTAAATATAATACAATAAAGATAGTACAATTAAATAATGGCCCGTATACTATGCTAATCCCTTTTTTATTATGGCGATGCTAGCAGCCTAATTTGTGTATAAGGAGTATTTTTTTTATATTTTTACTTATATTTTTATTTATATTTATATTAATTTTTTTTTTTGTTTTTTAGCGCGTACTGGCGATGCTACGCTATCTACGCTAGCTACCGAGCGATAAACCCAAAACATAATTCTTTTATAGCTTAAGCGAGTGTGCCGAAATGGTAGCCGGGTGAATCTTAGGAATTCATGTTAAATCGTAAGAGTTCAAGTCTCTTTGCTCGTAAAAGTAAAAGATCAAAAAAAGGTATAAGGTATAGTTTTAAATAATATAAAATTTTATAGCTATAGATATATATTTCTAAACAAAAAAAGGTTTTGTCGCGTAGGCTAGCAAGGGGTAGCGCCCCATGGCTAGACGTACTAAAGGCAGGGAGGGTAGCCAGCGCTTCTTTGTTTTTATTTACTTAAGATTAAACTCGATTAATAAAAAATATTATATATTATATTTAAACTGTATATTTAATATAATATTTATTTAGTTAATAACATTTAGTATACAGCCAAAATGGTTTTATTCTTATCTTATCTTATCGTATCGTATATTAGCTTATATTATATTATATTATATTATATTATATTATATTATATTTTATTATATTATATTATATTATCTTATCTTATCTATAAAGGTTAGCCTTGTTTAGTTTTATAGCATGGTGGCGCGTACGGCTGAGGGAGAAAACAAAAATTTATAAAAATTAAATAAATAATAACAGATTAATAATGAATAGCTAATTTATTACAATTATTACTATTCTCTAGTTAGATTTTAAGCTGAAATAGTTTAAATGGTTAAAACATACCTCTCATGAGGGTGAAACAAAGGTTCGATTCCTTTTTTCGGCTAATGCTAAAAATATAATTTAAAGTTTATTTGTGGCGTAGGCTCGTCTTACGACAGAAATTAAATTCCCAGCCTGGCGGCAGCCCTTTTTTATTTGTTTTTAAATTTGCTGCGCAGCAGAGAGAATATTAGAGTTAAGAGGGAATTGAACCCTTATTGTGATAGACTTTGCAGGTCTACTACAGAACCGTCTGTAAACTTAACCCTCTTTTAACTTAATTTTTAATTTAGAAGAGTAAATACAAGTTTTATCCTTTAGACTAGAAAGCTAAAGAGACTATAAACAAAAAAAGACAGACGCAGCTTGCTGCGCAGCGCTATTTTGTTTTTTATTAAAAAACAAAATTAAGCGACATAATTAAATTCTATAATTTAAATTTTTAAATAAAACAAAAAAGAATCTTATAAAAGAGAATTATTATAATCTGTTTATAAATAAAAAAATAAATAAATAAATAAAAAAATAAATTAATTAATAAATAAAAAAATAAGAATTTAGTCTAATTTTTAAAAAGGCTGGTGGTGCGCAGCTGCAGCCTCTATTTTTTTTTTGTTTTTTGTGGTTTGGCGTACGCAGCTGCACAGCTGCGCAGCTAAATTGTTTTTTCTGGCGTACGCCTTAAAACAAAAATTAAGCCTGGCGGCAGCCACATATAAAAAGGTATTAGTTTTTTTCGTGAGTTGTAGTTTAATTTGGAAAAACGGCATTTTTTGGTAGTGTTTTTATATCAGTTCGAGTCTGGTCAACTCAGTTATAAAAATAAAATTTAATAGCAAATAAATAATATAATTTAATATTTAAAGTTAGCAGAACTCGAGTGGTTTGAGTGTCTCCCTTTTAAGGAGAAAGTCTCGGTTCAAGTCCGGGTGCTTTCAAATTTTAAAGATTTATTGTAGTTAAGGATAGATAATATAATTTAACTAGTTTAAATAGTAAAGTTTAATTAATTATTTGTACGGTGCATAGCATGGTAGCATACTCCCTTTCTAGGGAAAATTAAAATTAAAATTAAAATTATAATTATAATTTTAATTCCCTGCCGTAGAAAATGCGGGTCCCGTAAGGGAAGGGGGCTGCGCTTCTTTGTTTTGGTTAATTAGATTAGTTTAATTAAAAGTTTATAAACTTTAAAAGAAGAAGAAAATAAAGTTTTACAGATAATTATATAAAAAAATATTTGGTTACTAAATAAAATAAAGTTAGTTAGGGGGAATCTGATAACGGTTAATCTATAGTACTTGCACTACTACAATGATAGTTCGAATCTATCTTTCTCCAGTCGCGTACTGGCGTACGCTAAAAAAGCTTAATTTTAAATAACAAAGTATTTTTATTTTTGGGGTTTAACTTAAGTATACATTAGTTTTTACTATATCTTAACTATTTTTGTGTTTATAGGGCAGGTGATCTGATTGGTAATAGTGGTTCTCTGTAAAAGAATTGGTTTTTTAACCATAAAAGGTTCGATTCCTTTACTGCTCAAGTAAATAAAATAAGATATAATAAAACAATAATTAAAATAAATTAAAACTATTTAAAAGTAGAATACGTAATATTGTATTACAATACAAAAATTAGCTATAAGAATTATATTCATTAATAGTAACTCATAAATCTTTCTTTTCCTAATTTTTAACCGCTTATCCATTAACTTTTTAATATAAATTAAATATTTATTTATTTAATGGGATGTTTCGTTTATAATTCTACTTTTCAGATTTTAATATATCATTTAATATATAAAATTATATCTTATATTATTAAATAATAGCTAGATTTTATACCTAGTCTAATTAATAGATAATTACTTTTTAATTAGAATAACGAATGTGTAGTATAATATTATACACTTAGTTAAATTATCCCCTTTACAAATGCCTCTTATCTATATTAAACTCTTTTACAATTATAACACAAACAAATAAGGAAAAGTAAACACGAAATTTTGATAACAAAAGTTTTATTTAAATTCATCATTTTTTTTGTTTTTTGTTTTTAGTTTCTTATTTTTTTATTTTGTTTTAATAAAGGGGTTAAATTTATTTATTCTAAATTAAATATTAGTGTAAATCAATAGCATCTTTAATATATGAACAAGTAAGTATAGTTAATACATACGCTTGAATTACTGAAACTGCTAATTCTAGACCAAAAATAGCTAAGAATAATGTAAATGGTATTAAAGTTAAAACTGCTACAATTAAACTACTACTAAACATTTGGAATAAGAATGTAGATAAAATTTTCATTAGAGTGTGTCCCGCTACCATATTAGCGAATAGACGTACTCCAAGAGAAACAGCTCTAGCTAAATATGAAACCATTTCAATTAAAACCAATAGAGGTACTAGAGCTAAAGGTGTACCTGAAGGTACAAAATAAGCAAAGAAGTGTGTTTTATGTATACTTAAACCTAAGATTGTAACTCCAATAAATATAGTAAAACTAAGACCAATAGATACTATAACTGATGTTGTAATTGTAAAAGAATATGGTACATTACCTGTAAGGTTAGCAATTAATACGAAGAAGAATAAACCATATATAAAAGGTAAATATACTTCTTTACCTATTTGATCTTTAACCATAGAGTGAACACTAGCAAATAAACTTTCTAGTAGAATTGACCATTTAGAAGGTACTAATTTAGTATTATTATTTGCCATTAAATGTAAACCAACTATTAAAAATAAAACTAATAAAGAATATAAAGCTAAATTAGTTAAAGTTATATTTAAGTAACCTAATACTGGTGCATTTATACCGATTAAATTAGTTACTTCAAATTGTTCTAAAGGAGAGTTAATAAAAATATTATTTAAATTAATCATTTTTTTTTTGTTTTTTGTTTTTTTCTTATTTTTTTATTTTGTTTTAATAAAGGGGGAGTATAACTAATTATAATACTTTAAATAACTAATTAAGTTATTTTTATTAAGTAAATAATTTTAAATGTACAAGTGTATTTCTTCTTTTATACTTATAAAGAAAGTGTTAACAAATGTACATAAATTTTAAACAAGTGCTGCGCAGCTGCGCAGCAAATTAAAAAATCTATTGAAAAATAAAAACTTAAGAGTAGTATTAAAACACATCCAAAATGTTGTATATTTGACAAGAAAAGCATCCCATAATGTTTTAGGCTTAAAAAGGAAACCCTCCCTAATAAAAATGTTGCATATAGTCTAAAAACTATAACTAATGTGAACACTAAATATAGTGTATAAAGGTCTGTTAAACATTCCCTCCCGAGTAAAGCTATTGAAGCAAATAAAAATAATGTCATTTTTGTTTTTAATTAACCTATATCGATTTTGGGTTAAATAAGCCTAATATTTATATAATCAGTTGTTCTAAGTAAGTAAAAAAAGTTCAAAAATCTTAAAAACAACACATTTACCTTCACATAATTTTAAAAATATCCCGTAATTTAAAACAAAAAATATATGTATTAAATTTAATTTATGATTTAATATATATAAGGTATCTCCTTGTATTTCTATAGCATACAATTCTAATACTAATAAGGCTAAGATTGCTTGGTTAATTAATTGTTTAATCATTTTGTTTTGTTTTTGTTTTTAGTTTCTTTATTGGCGTACGCTGCTGCGCAGCGCAGCCTTTGTTTTTAATATAGGGGCCCGGAGGGGGAGTATAACTAACTATAATATTTTAAATAACTAATTAAGTTATTTTTTATTAATAAGTAAAATTTTTTAAATGTATATCCATATTTTTCTTTTAAATATTTATTTTTCTTTATTTTATTATCTAATGCTTAAAAATTATATAGAGAAATTATTATTAAGTAATAAAAAAGGTTAGCTTCGGCTTAAAGTCAAGAAAATTTAAGTAATTCATATTTATTTTGTCGTACGCTGCTGCTGCGCAGCGCTTAATGTTTTTTTTTAGAAAAAAAAAATTTAGCGCAGCCAAAGTAAAAAACAAAAAACAAAACAATTAAAAATTAAAAGTAGTATAAAGAGTAGTAGTACTTTACTTAAGTAATCAATTTTTACCTTATAAGTAACACAATTTAATTTAACAAACTATTTTTAAAATAGGAATAGTACTTTAATTTTATCCAACTAAATATTTTAATTAGTTTCTGAGCGAGTAAAAAAAGTAGTTATATTTAAATTTTTAATCTGATGTGTTTTTTATTCTATTAATAAAAAATAAATAAAAAACAAAAATAATTGTGGATGTATTAATACGCCACAATTTAAATATATAAATAAATAAATAAATAAATAAATAAATTTTAATAAATATGAATATTAGTTTAAATAGAAATAGATTCCAAGCTTTTCCTTTTCATATGGTTCAACCTTCTCCTTGGCCATTATTTTTAAGTTTCTCCTTATTATTCTTAACTATTGGTGCAGTAATGTATATGCACGGTTTCCCTTACGGTGGAACATCATTATCTTTAGGTTTAATAGCTACAACTTTTGGTATGGCTCTTTGGTTTAAAGATGTTATTGTTGAAGGGACATTACTAGGTGACCACACAAAAGAAGTTAAAAAAGGTATAACACTTGGTGTTGTATTATTTATAGTAAGTGAAGTATTTGCTTTTTTAAGTGTATTCTGGGCTTACTTCCATTCTAGTTTATCACCTACAATTGAATTAGGTAGCGTATGGCCACCACAAGGTATTGTAGCTTTAAATCCTTTTGCTATACCATTAATCAATACTTTACTATTATTATCAAGTGGTGTTAGCCACAAATGTGAGTTATTCGATTTTTGTATTTTAATGAGCACTACCTTACCATTTTCTTCTCCTAGAGTACCTTCTGAAAAAAGAATAGGTCCTCATAATCATGATATTTTAAGTATTCTTATAGGATCTTTACTAGGTGATGGTCATATGGAAAAATATGGTACTGGTTCACGTTTTACATTTTACCAAGCTAAATTAAATGGTGAATATCTTTTATGGTTACATAAATCAATAAGTGTATTGGGTTATGCTAAAATTGAAATACCTAATATGTATTCAAGAAAAGGATTATCTGAAAATGAAATTAGATATTATTATAGATTTAGAACTTATACCTTTACTTCATTTAATTGGATATATGACTCTTTTTATCCAGAAGGATCTAGAAAAATAATACCTAAATTTATAGAAACTTATCTAACACCTTCTGCTTTAGCTATTTGGATGATGGATGATGGTACATCCTTTAAAAACAAAGGTTTCAAATTTAGCACTAATTCCTTTACACTTAAAGAAATCCAATTTTTACGTAGTGTATTAAAAAATAAATATAATCTTGATTCAACTATACATAAATCAGGGATTAATAACCAATACAATATTTACATACCTAAATCTAATTTAGATAATTTAATTAAAATAGTAAAACCTCATTTTCATCCGACTATGTACTATAAAATTAGTAATTTTTCATAGTACATATTAATATTAATATTTATTTATTTAAATTTAATCCCGCCTGGCGGCAGCCTGGCTGCGCTTATTTTTGGCATATAAAAAAACAAATTAGGCAGCCTGCGGAGGGAAAACATCAAAATAGAAATAGAGAAAAATTTGCATAGTCATTGTAATTATTTTATTAATTTTATAATAAGTTATAATATTTTTACAACCTTATATAAAAAAAAGCTATAAGGGGATAATATATCAGTGTATTTTTAGTAATACAGTATTTATCTTGGCAACACTGATGTAAACGGTTAACGGAATGCATCTGATTCTAAGACCGTCGGTTTAATTAATAAATTTAATTAGGTCGCTACAGACTGGTTCATCGGTGGGTACTTTTGAATAAAACTAAAAAACAAGGGCTGCGCAGCGCAGCCAGGCTCTATGACTAAGCCGAAGAAAGGTTTTACAAGTGCTTAATGTACAGTCGGAATCTCAAAAATTAAATTCTTTTTTTTTTCAAAGGCCTTATATTCATTTTCAAATTAATTACTAAATAAAAGCTTAATTTTTATAGCGCTGCGCAGCAATGCAAATTTGGCGGTATAAGGTAATGTAATGGTTTCTCCGAAGGAGGGACCGTTAGTTTATATTAATTATTGTAGTAATATTGAAAGTAAAAAGTTGAACCTAAGGTACAAGGGCTATACATTCAGATGTTTAACTTTTAAGTTAAATTTTATATAGCTGGAGATTTGGCATTTATTACTTTTGCTCACCACGCTTTAATTAAAGGTAATAGAAAATATACAATCTTAGGATGTGCAATAACTATTTTACTTGCAAGTGTCTTTACTTACTTCCAATATATTGAATATAGTGATGCTGGATTTACTATAGCTGACTCTGTATATGGATCAGCATTCTTTGCTAGTACAGGTCTACATGGATTCCATGTTATAGTAGGAACTATTTTTATTGCTTTTGCTTTTGTACGTATTATAACATATCACCAAACAAAACATACACATGTTAACTTAGAAACAAGTATCCTATACTGGCATTTTGTAGATGTAGTTTGGTTATTCCTATACGTAGTTGTTTACTATTGGGGAGGTAACAACTAATAATTAAATAAATAAATAAATAATTAAATAAATAAATAAATAAATAATTAAATAAAAAAATAAATAAAAAAATAAATAAATAAATAAATAAAGAAAACAAAAGTTTATATAATATATACTAAAGGTTTCCCTAAGGAATAAAACAAAGCACTATGAATCTTTCATTATTCTTATTTTTAATAGGTATTTTAGGATTTATTTTAAATAGAAAAAATATTATCCTAATGATCATATCCATAGAAATAATGCTACTTGCTGTTACACTTTTAGTGTTAATTAGTTCATTCAGTTTTGACGATGGTATTGGACAAACATTCAGCGTATTTATTATTTCAATTGCAGGTGCAGAATCCGTAATAGGTTTAAGTATTCTTGTAGCTTTCTATCGATCTTTTAGCAAATCTAATTACTTTAATACATATAATTTAATTATATTAACTCAATTATTTAAACTCTTTACACAAGATAAGAGATCAGCTATACAACATAAAACGTTTGTACAAAAATTAAAATTTAAAGGTAATACACTTCTATCCCCGACCTGGCCAGCGTTGTCGCAGGTGGGGGGTCTAATGTTTAAAGGTAGTAATTTATCTATATCTGGTAAAACCCTTTATAGTACTTGGTCAAAAATGGCTAAACACATTCATTCTGAGAGAAATGCAATATATTTTACCTAAGAGTAGAGTTATTAAATTATGGCCTAAAACTTTAAATAATATTATCCCCAATAATAAATGTAAAGCTATAACAGTTTATGATTCTATTCTAGGGAATTATTTAGGGCTAAGATTAGCTTCATGGATTTTAAATAGTATTGTTTTAACACAAACACAAAAAGACATAATAATAGGAATGATGTTAGGAGACGGTCACATTAGAAAAGCGGCCCTTAAAGGTAATCCATATATTATACTTAATCAAGGATTTATACATTTAGAATATATTCTATTTATTTATCTTTTTTTAGCTCCTCTTTGTGCTCGTTATCCATTATTAGTTCAACGTAGGGATGGTTCTTTTTATTTGCTGCGCAGCAAATGAATACACGTTGTTTACTTTGTTTAACTGTTATTTATGATCTTTTTGTAAAAAATGGAATTAAAACAATACCAGAAAATATTGGAGATTATTTAACTGCCCGTGCTTTAGCCATTTGGAGCATGGAGGATGGTTCAAAATCGGGATCGGGTTTTTATCTCAATACGCATTCTTATACTTTTGCTGAGCAAATCATTCTTCAAAATGCTTTAAAATCTAATTTTAATTTGGATGTAAATATTCACAAGCATGGTAATCAATATAAATTATATATTGTAGCAAAATCTATGCATACATTTAAAGCAATTGTTTTACCTTATTTTAGCTCTTCTTTTCTGTATAAACTTAATTAAATAAAAAAAGTATATTAAATATTAGTTAGATTTTCCATCTTGGTCCTTAACTTATATTTTATAAGTTTTCGCATATTACTATAAGCTGAAAACTATTAATTTGGTGTTTGAAATACAGAAATCTCTACGCTTACGGCTTGGCTTGACGTACGTCTAGCCAGGCCCTTGTTGTTTATATCTAAATAAAAACATTAAGCAGCGAGGCGTCCGCCACTGTAAAAATTTTCAAATATTATTAAACATAATACAATCCGCTGATAATATTTATATTATCTCAGAGACTATACGTAATACAATGCTAATTAGTGTTGATGATATAGTACCAATCTTATCTATCTTATTATTAATAAGTTTATTATTTTTTTATAGGAAGATATGAATTGTAAGAGGAAATATATCACTTAAATCTTAATGTTTCTATCAATAATTGTTTTACCTTTATTAGGTTCTATAGCATCAGGTCTACTAGGTAGAAAAATAGGTGTTAACGGTACTCATATTATCACATGTACTTGTCTTTTCCTATCTTCTGTTTTAGCTAGTATTGCTTTTTATGAAGTAGGTATTTGCGGAAGTCCTGTTTCTATCTATTTATTTAATTGGATTGATTCAGAATTTTTGTCTATTTCATGGGAATTCTATTTTGATCAAGTAACTGTTAGTTTACAATTAGCCGTTTTATATTGTTCTACACTTATACACATCTATTCTATTTCTTATACATCTGCTGAACCTCATGTACAAAGATTCTTTAGCTACCTTTCTCTTTTCACTTTCGGTATGTTAGTTTTAATTACTGGTGCTAATTACTTTGTAATGTTTGTTGGTCTATTTTACTTGTCTTCAATTTAGCAAGTCCTGGCCTAAAGTTTATATAAAAAAACAAAAATCATTTTTATATTAAAACGATAATCCTACTATATGCTGGAATGTAACATAAAAACACACCACCGCGTACGCGTTTAATTTAAAGGTTATAGTTTTATTACGAATCAGCAGGAAACCCTATAATGGATCCTCAGAGACTTCACGTAGGAAGGTAAAATTATATAAGTTTAAATTAATTTTATCCTAAGATAAAGTCCACATTCTGTTAAATATAGTACAATATGATTAAAATACCTATGGTTGGGCTGGCTAGACTAGTAAAGCCCAGCCACAAAATATAGGTTACGTTAGGTGATCTTAGTATAGAAAAGCCTACACCCAATAGTAATGTTAGATTAAGATTTGATCAGAGTAAAAACCTACGATATGAATATATTTATTTTTTATATGATATCTTTAAAGATTTTACTTTGACTGGACCTAAATCTACCAATAAAAAACCAGACATTAGAACAGGTAAAACATATGATAGTTTAATTTTTAAAACTAGAATGTTACACCCTCCGCTGCGCAGCTGCGCAGCTGCGCAGCTGCGCAGCTGCGCAGCGTACGCGAGGGCTTGTTTTAATTATTTAAGGGACTTATTCTATGTTAATGGGGTAAAAACAGTACCTTTAAATATTGGTGATTTGCTAACACCTATTGGCTTAGCTTTTTGGATACCGCTGCCTGTTATTTATCTAACGCAGGCCAGCGAGGATGATGGTTCTTATTCTTTAGCTAATGGTAATTTGACTTTATGTACTGATAGTTATACAAGCTCCCCCTCAGCCTATACGTACGTCTAGGCAGGGAGAAGTAGATTTGTTAATGAAAGTACTTAAGGATAATTTTTCTATTAATAGCAATAAGGCTTTAATTCGGCCAAACCAATGGCGAATAATCATACCTAAACCCTTTTACCTAAAGTTACAGATTTAACTCTTGACTATATGCATTCATCAATGTTATATAAATTAAATAAATAAACTATCGATTTAACAGAAAAGTTGTGGGAAATAATTGGTGTAGTGTCATACTTATTAATTAATTACTATTTTACTAGAATTCAAGCGAATAAAGCAGCTATATTAGCTCTAACTATGAATAGAGTAGGGGATATGGGATTGAGTATAGGTTTCTTTGCTATTTTCGCCTTATTCGGATCTTTAGACTATTCAGTAGTATTTAGTTTAGCACCATTTATGAATGAAACAGCTATTACTATTATAGCTCTGTTAATTTTCACTGGTGCAATGGCTAAAAGTGCTCAAATACCTCTGCATAGTTGGCTACCTGGATCAATGGAAGCTCCAACACCAGTTTCCGCACTTCTACACGCAGCTACACTGGTTACAGCAGGTATCTATTTATTAGTAAGATCTTCTCCAATACTAGAATATAGTAGTACAGCCCTTCTAGTTATTACTTTAATAGGTGCAAGTACTGCATTCTTTGCTGCTACTTGTGGTTTAGTTCAAAACGACTTAAAACGAATAATTGCTTTTAGTACAATAAGTCAATTAGGGTACATGACAATGGCCGTAGGTCTATCACAGTATAATGTTGCATTATTCCATACAATTAACCACGCATTTTTTAAAGCCCTATTGTTCCTTGCTGCTGGTGCCGTAATTCATAGTTTTGCAGATCAGCAAGACATACGAAAAATGGGTGGATTAATAAAATTCTTACCATTTACTTATGCTTGTATGTTAGTAGGATCTATGTCACTACTAGCTGTACCTTTCTTAACTGGTTTCTATTCTAAAGATTTAATAATTGAATTAGCATACTCTCAATATAGCTTTAGTGGTATATATGCTTATATTTTAGGTAGTGTAACAGCAGGTTTAACTGCTTTCTACTCTATAAGATTAATTAGTCTTGTTTTCTTAACTGTACCTAATGGAACTCAAAAAAATTATTTAAATGCTCATGAAAGCGATAATTTTGTAGCTATACCTTTAGTATTATTATCTTTATTCTCTATTGGTTTTGGTTACATTTTTGCTGATATGTTCGTTGGTGTGGGTTCTGATTTCTTTTCTAATTCTATCTTTATACATCCTAATAATATTAGTTTAGTTGAAGCGGAATTTTCATTAAGTATTTTTATTAAACAACTACCAGCTATTTTAACTTTAGTAGGTAGTTCTTTAGCTTTCTATCTATATAACTATAACCCTGAATTTATTATTAGTTTAACTGATAGTAATTTAGGTAGAAAAGTTTACACTTTCTTAAATGGTAAATACTTATTTGATGTAATTTACAATAATTATATTATTGCTATTGGATTACAATTAGGTTATACTATATCTAAAGTATTAGATAGAGGAGTAATAGAACTTATTGGACCTAACGGATTAACAAATTCATTTAATAACACTGGATCTAATATTGCTAAACTTGATACAGGGCATATAACTACTTATGCTCTATATATAGCATTAGGAGTATTATCTTTAGTTTTCTTTGTATTTAGCAAAGTTTTACTAGAAATAGATGTGATTGAATCTGGAATCTTAATCGTATGGTTCTTTACTTTAATTGTTTTACATTCTTCATCTGATCAACTTATTAATAAATAATTTAATAAAATAAATAAACAATATATAATTTAACCCCCTATTTTTATTTTTAATAGTTTAAATTAAAAATAAATTGTTTTGTAAAAGAGTACAAGAGATTTTAATTACTCTTTACTTTAGACACTGTCACTATAATATTTAACAAAAAATGTTAGCCGCAGCTAAATATATTGGTGCTGGATTAGCATGTTCAGGTTTAATCGGAGCCGGTGCAGGTATTGGTTTAATCTTCTCAGCTTTAATCTCAGGTACAGCTAAAAACCCTAAAGTAGGTTCACAATTATTCGGATACGCTATTCTTGGTTTTGCTCTAGCAGAAGCAACTGGTCTATTCTCATTGATGATCGCATTCTTATTACTTTACTCATAATAGAATAAACTATATAAGCAAAATGAATATTATTTTAATTAAATACTCCCTAACTAGCGTTATGGTTTACTTTCTTTATAGAAATAAATAAAATAAATAAATAAATAATTAAATAAATAAATAAATAAATTAATATAAAATAAAATAAAAACAAAATATAAAGGAGTTAAATAATTTTGTATAGTAAAACTAAATCAAAAATATAAATATTATAATTTATAAAGGTTCGATTCCTTTACTCTTTAGATTTATTAAATGTATTTATTTGTGGCTAGCCCTTATAAATTCTGTCCATTTAATATAAGAATTGTTAAGCTTAAACTTAGGATATATTTTTTACATTTAATTATAAATTTATAAAAAAAAAATAAAATTTATAATGTAAAATAACCTTACAAAATAAGGGAACATATTGAGCTCTATCTATATTACTAATCTTTAATTATATATAAATTTTTATAAATAAATATATAATTTAATAAATAAATAAAAAAATAAATAAATAAATAAATAAATAAATAAATAAATAAATAAATAAATTAGATAGAGGAAAAAGTTAACTAAGTTTTTATTATATTTAAATATAAGATTATAAACATAAAAAACAAACTTTTTGTTTTTTTTAATAACTTTATAAATATTAGAGAGGCGTACGCCCTGAAATTTATAGTTGCTTTAGAAAAAATTAAAATTCTTTTTTCTATTATTAGTGTTTTATTTAGGATTTTTTTGTTTTATGACATTGGTATATTTAATAGCGTATTAGATAGATTACACATTAACAATAAGGAAATAATTCAAGGTATAATTTATAATAAATCGAATCACGATGGAACCTTTATGTCGGGGGCTCGAGTAACCACTGCAGAAGAGTTAGCTAAAGGTAAGGAAGACTATCTAATCAAAACAGATATCCTAGTCGGTACTGTAGTACCAGTATTCGAAGTAAACAATAAAAATACTATGGTAGACTTTCAAAATTCCTTAATAATTCCCCCAAAACTCGAAAGTGTTATGGATACTTCAAATATTTCTGATAGAAAATTTTTTGCTTCTAATCTAGCTATAGACGCCCAACTACTTCTAACTGACCTAGTCGTAACCCAAAATATCTCTGTACCTCTGGCCCTATCGAGCGCTATACGATTAATGGGTTTCACGTCTTACAACTTAAAATTCAATGAATCTATGATAAGTGATAAGGTTGCAGCGACACAGTTTATTTTACACTTAGAAGGGTGGATTGCTAATTATAAGGCTAATACTAGTATAAAGGAATTCTATCCATTAAAATTTAAAGAAATTAATCCTTTAATTTTCAATATTAAATCTTATGAAAGTTATATATTATGTAAAAACTCAGCTATCTTTATAAACAATACAGGTAAAGAGCAAACTTTCAATAGCAATATTCAATTAAATTACTTTTTGAATGAAAATTTTTTATATTACTTAAAATCTTTAATTCTAATATCTAGAGTCTTATTATACCTATATATTTTACATAAATATATTAGTTATTATAGTATAACTATAAATCATTTAAATTTTATAAGTATAGTATTTATAAGTATTATATTATTTCTACTCGTGTTAATTTTAATTGTTATAAATTTTAATCTAATATCTAATAAAGATTTTTATTTAAATAACGCTAATCAAAAAAAACTAACAAAATTTTTATTATCTTCACGTATTTATAGATTAAATATTAGTATATCTAATCTTATTTTGACTATATACAATAAATTAAAAAACAAAAATATAAAGAAAAATAAATAACTAAATAGCTAAACTAAAAAGATATAAATATAAATAAAAATTCTGTTTCTTTATTTATTTTTAATAATAATATATTTACCCCTATTTAGCGTTATGCCTTTTTTCGGTGGCTAACCTTCGCTCTGCATCATTACCCATGCTCGCTAGCGTCGCTAGCGTTGGCTGCGCAGCATTTTGTCACCAGCATGGGAAAAACTAAACAAAAAAATAAAAGTAGACAATACAAAATTACTTGTAATATAGAATAGTTGATTAAATAAATTTTTTATTAAATTTGTTTAAATTAATTCATTGTTAGGTTTAATTATGAAAGTAATTAAATATATAGAGTTTAAATTAATTTTTTATAACTATCTAAAAGTTAAAATAAGAAATTAGGGTAGTACCTAGTGTCTTGGCTATTATCTACTAATGCTAAGGAAATAGGTACTATGTATTTAGTCTTCGCAGTTTTTGCTGGTATGATTGGTACTGCTTTTTCAGTATTAATTAGACTAGAATTATCTGCACCAGGAGTACAAATATTACAAGGAGATAACCAATTATTTAATGTTATAGTAACTGCTCACGCATTCGTGATGATTTTCTTCATGGTTATGCCAGCACTAGTAGGAGGATTTGGAAACTTCCTTTTACCAGTTTTAGTGGGAGCACCAGATATGGCCTTCCCAAGACTAAATAACATTTCATTTTGGTTACTACCTCCTTCATTAATATTATTACTTCTGAGTTCATTAGTTGAAAATGGTGCTGGTACAGGATGGACAGTTTATCCTCCTCTGTCAGGAGTTCAATCACACTCAGGTGCTAGTGTTGACTTAGCTATTTTTAGTCTACACTTAGCCGGGGTAAGTTCATTGTTGGGTGTTTAATGCGCCCTGTTTCTATATATATACAAAGTATAACTTTATATAATTTACCATTAAATATATAGAAAATCCTTTCTATTTGCTTGAACCTTTATTAAATACTTTTTATACTAAATTATTTACTTAATATGTTAGTTAAAATTAAAAAGTAAAAAGTAACAAGCAGCAAAACTATGCTCAGAGACTTTACGAAGGGGGTCCTTAATTAAGAATTTGTATTAATTTTATAGATTAAAGATAAAGTCCATATTTGGCAGAAAAATATTATAACACATATCCTTTTTTTAATTTATTTATTTTACCAGTATTTCCTTCTTTAGCTAGTTTGCCTAGATGGGTTAAGGTTAACAATAGTATTTTTCCTAAAACTAACTGCACTTCTTTAGTAGTATGGAATAATCCAAGTACGATAGGTTCTACTTTAGGGTATTCTAAGTTTACTAATTATATTAGAGATATTACATATATACCTAGTTATCATTTAAGTGTATTAGTTGGTTTATTGTTAAGTGATGCCGGTTTAAGCATACAAAAAAAATCTAAAAATGCTAGATTAGGTTTCAAACAATCAATGATACACTTTCCTTTTTTTTACTCAACCTTTAATATATTATATCATTTTTGTAGTTCTGTACCTTATTGTGATAATGCTTTATTAAAAAATAAGCAATATTATGGTATTAGAATGGATACTAGAGCTTATTCTTGTTTTACATTATTATATATTCTTTTTTATAAGGATAAAATAAAAATTGTTCCTGAAGATATTTATAATTTATTAACTCCAATAGCTTTTGCTTATTGGATTATGGGAGATGGTTTAGGATATATTTATAAAGGTTTATATCTTTGTACTGATAGTTTTACTGATTATGACATAGTAAAACTAATGAATGTTTTATTAATACGTTATAAGATAAAAAGTAGTTTAGTTAAAGTGTCTGGTAAATCTAGAATATATATTCCTTCAACGGAAAGTGCTAAGGTCACTCATTTAGTTTTAAAGCATATTCATCCAAGTATGCAATATAAAGTATTGGGTAATTATCCTTTAACTAAAAAAAAATAAATTAAAAAAAGTTAATATAAAAATGCTAAATAGGCTATAAACTTTTTAGTTACAGTAGTTAACATGAGAACAAACGGTATGAGCTTACATAAATTACCTTTATTTGTTTGGGCTATATTCGTAACTGCTATATTATTGTTATTGTCTTTACCAGTACTTGCCGGGGCGATTACAATGTTATTGACAGATAGAAACTTTAATACTAGTTTTTACGACCCAGCAGGAGGTGGTGACCCAATCTTATATCAACATTTATTTTGGTTCTTTGGACACCCAGAAGTTTATATCTTAATTATACCAGGATTTGGTATAGTAAGTCATGTTGTTTCAACATTCTCAGGTAAACCAATCTTTGGTTACCTTGGTATGGTTTACGCTATGTTCTCAATTGGTATATTGGGATTCGTGGTATGGTCTCTATTGGTGGGACTCTTCTTAAGTGATTTAGAAGTAATAAATTTCGCTATAAGCCAGAACACTTTTATGGAGGATAGTACTATATTAGAAAATTTGCTGTTTTCATTATTTAGTAAAAATCTATTCTGCCACTTAGGTCAATTGGCTGAAAATATATATTTTTCTTATACTTTCTCAGAGATTATACGCGAAGATTTTTTCAATTATTTGGTTGGGGGATGCTACGAAACTACGAAACCATTTACTTTTTTAATTAATCTAAATATGAGCGCTCTAGTCTTATCTACACATCCCTCTGTAAAGACAAAGGGAAAATATAAGAGTGCTTATTCAATAAAGAGTGTAAGAAGCGTTAAAAGTTTCGTTGATGTTAACCCTAGTTGGTTACAATGGTTCATTGGGTTTGTCGAAGGAGATGGTTCATTAAGTTGTAGTAAAACTGGTCGATTATCGTTTGTTATAACTCAAAATGAAAAGGATATTCTTTTTCATATCCAATCAGTACTAGGTATTGGCTCTGTTTATTTTGACCATGGAGTCAAAAGTTGGAGATTTAGAGTTGTAGATACTGCGACTATCTTTGAATTGGCTAAATTGTTTAATGGGAATCTTTTTTTGAAACACAGAATTGAACAATTATCCAATTGGATTAAAATACTTAATTCAAAAGGTTACGATATAGTTCTAAAAAATGAAGCTGTAAATGTTTCACTACAAGACGGTTGGCTTTCTGGTTTTTGTGATGCTGAAGCATGCTTCAATGTAACCATATACGCTAGAGCAGCCATGCGAGTAGGATTTAGAGTAGTATTACGATTTTTAATAGATCAGAACGATAAGGATGCTCTGCTACACATTCGTAATCTTTTTGGGTTCGGTAGTGTAGCGCTTAGAAAGGAAACAAATCATTGCTATCGATATACAGCAGACGCCTTTACTAGTTTGCAGCCTGTTTTAGACTACTTTAAAGTATTCCCTCTTCGAACTATTAAGAAGGAAGCATTTGTTAAGTGGTCAGATATTAGAAATATGATGATAAATAAAGACCACACTACTCATGAAGGGTTTGACAAAATTAAAGTATTGGCTAAATTAGTAAACGACAAATCAAACATAAACCAATAATAAAATGGCTTAGGCTGGCTAAATGTTTTTTTTTCTTAAAAACAAAATTAAGCCAAGCCTGGCGGCAGCCAGCCTCTAATTTATTTTATTTAATTGAAAAAAAAAGATATAATCCACACTAAATTAATGTTAATGATTACTATATAACAGATGATCTAATTTTTGGATCGTTACGCTGCAGTTGCTGCTAATTGTTTTTGGCGTAGGCTAGCCAGCCCTTGTCTAAATAATAAATTAGCGCAGAATTTCACAAAGCGTTTTCATAGTTAAAAGCATAAAATTAGAAATGCACCACATGTTCACAGTTGGTATGGATGTTGATACAAGAGCTTACTTTACGGCCGCTACAATGGTAATTGCAGTCTAATATGTTAGGGCTCTTTAAAGCCGCAGTCTTGCGGTTTCATCGAAATTTGCTATATGCTTAGAAACTTGTTTGTTATAAAGTACCTTACTCTTTTTTACTAATGTTATCTTACAAAATAATCGTTAATGTTAAAAAATTTTGAGTAGGTAATAATCTTTATATTTTGTTATAAGCAGGAAACTAACGAAAAACAAAAAATAAATAGGATTATTTATTATTGGTATCCTCAGAGACTATACGCAAAAAAAACTTTATTGTTTTAAGATATAGTCCTTTTTTTTTATTAAAAACCCCTAAAATTTCACATTTATTTATCTTAAGAACTAAAAATAGAAAAAATAGTACAACATCTTTAGTTAATCATTCCAACCCTTACTGGATATCAGGTTTTTGCGATAGGTCAGCTTGTTTCAGTATTATACCTAGTTTACGAAAAGCTAATAAAAAGTGGGAAATTCGAATAACTTTTGAAATGTTAGTTGATATAAAACATAAAGAAGTTTTAGAACGTATTCATAATTTTTTTGGTGTAGGTAAAATATATGTGTTAAACCAAAAAGTATATTACCGAGTAACAAAAATAGGGGATTTAATGAATGTTATTATTCCTCATTTTAAAGCTTACCCTTTATTAACTAAAAAGGTTACTATTTTTTCTATTTGGTGTAAAGCTGTAGAACTAACTTATGCTGGAAAACATAAAACTAATAATGGTTTTATGGAAATTTTAAGTATTTATGCTAGTATTGGTAGATCTTCTTCTGATAAAGTAAAATATTATTTCCCTAATTTAATTGCCTCAGTTTTACCTGAATATGTCATTACAGATAAAGAATTAAATCCTTGGTGGATTTCTGGTTACTTTACTATTTACTGCTATTTTCAATTAGAAGTTTTTACAGGTGGTTGGAAATTAGGTATCTATAGTAAATTACGACATGCTTTCAAATTTTCACGAGATATTTCTGAAATAGAAATAATAAAACTAATAGCAGAATATTTCGGTGTAAAATATTTAATTAGATTAAATGGAAATCGTGTAGATGTTGATATAGTTAGTATGGAAGATTGTATAAAAATTATACAATTTTTAGATAATTATCCACTTCAATCTAGTAAAAATCAAGAATTTATAATTTGGCGTGATTTTGTTACTAAAGCAAAAAACTTTAATGAGTCTAATCCAAAAGTACGTGGTACTCTTGATGATTATCTCCCTTTTTTCTTTAGTTTAATTAAAAAACTTAAAGTTATCCGTGATTAAAATTTTATTTGTTTTTTAATAAAAAAAAAAGTCCAACAGGTATAAAAATCTTTAGTTGGGTTGCAACATTATACGGAGGTAGCTTAAGATATACTACACCATTGTTATTTGCGATCGGATTCGTAGCACTATTTACAATAGGTGGATTAACAGGAGTTGTTCTTGCTAATGCTTCAATGGATATCGCTCTACACGATACTTTTCCTATAATTATATTAAATTCACTAAAACTTAAACAAACTCGAACACTTTCACGACAACAACTAAATGCTTTTACTGTTGGACTAATAGACGGTGATGGTAGTTTGCAAGTTAATCATTGGCGATCTAAACTTCTTCAGTTTCGACTTGTAGTTAAACTATCAGATAAACCTCTTAACTACGAAATGCTTTTTCTAGTTTCTAAAACATATGGAGGAACAGTTAAACGGATTAAAGATAATAAAAATAGTTATGTTCAATGGATTATTAATGATAAAAAAACATTTATACGTACTATTTTGCCTCTCCTTAATTCTTTCCCACCTCTTACTACTCGAATGCATCTTCAATTTAACTTCTTTAAGAAATATCTACTTAATCCTGATGTAGATTTATACTTTAAAGAACGAGGAGAAAAATATAATGGTCGGGTATCAATTACTCCATTATTTTTAGCTATACCTAGTTACTTTGGAGATTGGCTGGCTGGATTTATTGAAGCCGAAGGTTCATTTTCAAATCGAACTAGTGGTAATTCTACATTTAGTATCGCACAAAATCATGATAGATACCTTATTGAAGCCATTCGAGATTATTATGGGGTAAGTCATTTAACTGTATCTAAAAAAACTGGAAAAGTTAGTGGCTTTCCTCTATATGAAGTATCACTTGGAAGTTTAGTTGCTATTGATCGTGTTATTCTTCATTGTGCTCCACTTCTTCAAGGTTACAAATATCATCAACTAGCTGAATTTGTGGTTAAAAGCAAAAAATTTAAAGATCGAGCAAAAGAATTTTTTAATTAATTATGTGTCGTGTTGTCAGATCACTGTGAGAAATTTGAGAATATTTCTCGGTATTTTTTTTTTTTACTTATAAAAAAAGATGCTAACGGTGAAGTCTTATTTTTCTCTATTTAGAGCTATAGAGGAGCAACGAAAATTTAAGATAATACCGTGGGAACTCCTATTTAGTATATATATTATTGGAGACTCCGTAGAGGCCACACGTGATCGCAAAGAAAATATGGATCCGTCTACTTCTTTGTAAGATATGGTCCGATCCTATTCGTGAGAATAGTTACTCAGTCTATAGCTTTTAATGTTATGGACTAAAAACAAATAAATAAAGACATATTACGTAGTTGCCCACTTCCATTATGTTTTATCAATGGGAGCAGTATTCGCATTATTTGCAGGATTCTACTACTGGACACCAAAAATCATAGGTTTAACTTATAGTGAACTATTAGGAAAAATACATTTCTGGGCAATGTTCGTTGGGGTTAACATAAAAAAAAAACTTACTACCTTTTTACTCTTTTCTATAAAATAGATAGTACTAATGAATTAAGTTTATCTACAAATGAACAATTTAAGATAAGAGCAGCATTAAAAAATAAAGCAGGAATTTACATGTTTTATAATAACATAACTCATCAATGCTATATAGGTAGCAGTGTTAATTTAGTTAGATGATTTAGAGCTCATATGTTTTTAGCTAAAACATCTAATTTATACTTATATAGAGCCATGCGTAAATATGGTCTAATTAATTTTACTTTTATAATTTTACAATATTGTGAACCTGTGCAATCTATCTGTTTAGGTTTAGAACAGGTTTACATAGATAAGTACAAACCTGAGTATAATATACTTAAATTAGCTGGTTCCTCTCATGGTTATAAACATAGCCCGAAAGTTATAGCTAAACTAAAAAAATTGCACTCAGGTAAGTTGCACCCTCGTTATGGTACTATACCTTCAAAAGAACAACGAGAGTTAACAAGCGCTGCATTAAAAACCCATTACAAGTTACACCACAATAAAGGTAAAAAGGGTATATTAGCGCCTCAATATGGTATAAATGGTAATATTGTACATTGCTATAGTTCAAATGGAGAATACCTATTTTTTCCATCTATTAATGCAGCTAGAATCCATTTTAAAGTACGTTCTACTAAAATATCTGATAATTTAGACACTAATAATTCTATTAAATTAGGAGAAGTAGACTGGATGCTTTATTCAAAAGAGCTTTCTAAATAGTAGGTTTTTATTAGCCCTCCTTAAAATTTATTTAAGGAAAAATTTCTTTATATGCTGGAAGGTCGATATTAGAATAACCAGCAGGTATAATCTTTATACCTCAGAGACTAAATCAAGAAAAGCCGACAAATTTACGGCTAAAATATAGTCCAGTTAATTAAGTAAATTTAATGCTTATTTAATTGTAATTTAACATTCTTCCCTCAACACTTCTTAGGATTAAGTGGTATGCCTAGAAGAATCCCGGATTACCCAGATGCATTTGCAGGATGGAATGCAATATCAAGTTACGGTTCATTGATAAGTGTAATGGCAACAGCATTATTCTGTTACATTATCTTTGGTATATTTGCTCATGGTAAAGCGGTAAACAATAACCCTTGGGCAATACCAGCATTCTTTGATAACACTTTAAACTTTAATAATGAAGTACACAGTGGTAATACTCTAGAATGGGCTTTAGAAACACCTATCCCATTCCATGCGTATACTATGTTACCTGTACAATCATAGTATTCATATAATAATGATTCAAACTATATATTATTTAATTCATTTACTTTTACCCCTATCTAGTCACAAAAAATTTATAAAGTACTCGCTATTTCTCATTCTTATTATTGGTCAAGTTTTACTAGGATTTTCTTTCATAACTGCGATAGTAAACTTAGTATTAATTAGCTTTTAAAGAAAAATTCTTCAATTGAAAGACATAAACGGTCTTAATTTAGGAGATATTTATCTATTTAAGAAAACTTACTTTGAGATGTTAAAGCGAAGCGTAGAAATTCCTTAATTAACAAACACGCGCGTACGCGGCGCGTACTTCTTTTTGTTTAATTAAAAAAACAAAGAAGGCAAATAGATTAAACTAAGTGTACACTAACACATAAAACTTAAAGTAGTGCCACAAAAAACAAGGAAAACACAAAAATCTCTATAAAAGTATCGATGACGATCTTGTTTTAACATCAATCAAAAAAGTATTTCAAAGGAGTTACTAAGGATAACAAAAAAGCAAATTTATAAAAAAGGAGGTGTATACCAAAGGCCCAAAAGGCGATCCTAAGGGAAACCTTATATAATAACTTCCTGAAGTAAAACATTTTAGTAAGGAAAGGAAAGGAAATCAACCGAGACTCCGAAAGTAATGGCGAGTGAAATCGGATTAGCCGCAAATCAAAGCGTACACCATAAAAAGAAATGTAAAATAAGTATTTAATATCCCAAAGCTTGTGCTAAGTATAAACTCTTTAACCATTCTAAAAAAAAACATGAATAATTGTAAGAAAAAATAAGGAACAAATAATTTAAATCTAGCCATCTTTAAATGAAAGTAGAATTGAAAATTAAAACAGCGCTTCTCCCTTCCTGCGTTAGAAATCTCACAGGGTAAGGGTACAACAACAATCAATAAAAACAAAGGTAAGCGAAATATTAAATGGAAGTACAATAAGTAGATTAAAGAGATTATAAATTAAAAAATTTAGATGTTAAACCTCGCTGGCCAATTTTTTGTTTTTCTTAAGGAAAAACAAAAAAAGGCCAGCGAGATTAATATTTAAGTATAATAGTGCTTAGACGCTTCACCAAAGAAGGTTTAGTATGGTCATCAGTCCTGTGTAATACGTTTAATTTTATTTTTCTTTTTGTTTTATTAATGATAAAGTATTTACTGCTTTATTTTTTTTAAAAAAGTTACAATTTGAATTTAAGTACGATGAGAGAAAACTTGTCGGAATATAGGGGAACCATCCTCTAAGGCTAAGTATTATAAATTTAGCGATAGTGAAAAGTACTGTAAAGGAAATGTTGAAAAGAGTGTGAGGGGTCTTAGTAATGTATCGGCTAGATATTGTTACTAGGTTGTAGCTCAATAGGAACACCTAAAGTGAAATAGATCTTGAATTAGTAACTCTATAAGCAGTCGAAGTTTTAAATAATGACGGCGTACCTTTTGCATAATGGGTCAGCAAGTTAATAGGAGTAGCAAGGTTAAAAGCCCTAGCGAAAGCGACTGAATTACTGGAAAAATCAAAAAAAGCTATAAAAAATAAATAGTTCGGGCTGCGTAAGCATCGCCACCATTGGTTTTTTAATAGTAATATTGGATTAGTTACTTCTATTAGACCCGAAGGAAAGTGATCTTTATTAGACCAGATTATAATGGATCGAACGGTTGAATGTTGCATAATTCTCCGAAGAGTTTAATAAAGCGGTGAAATGCCAATCTAACTTTCTTATAGCTGGTTTTCTACGAAACATATTTAAGTATGACATCTATTCAAAATTTATGGAGGTACAGCACGGTAATTCCCAACAACTGTTAGATAAGATAAAAAATGTAAAATCTTTTTTGTTTTTAGCTAATGGAAGTTTAGGTTGCGGGGATCTAGAAAATCTTACCAATGGAAGCGAATCTCGGAATTACATAAATTGATGGTAGATATTCAGACTGCTCATGCTAAGTTGGGTAGTCAAGACGGAAACAGCCGAGAACACGAATCAAGGTCCCAAATGATTATTAAGTGAAATTAAGGAGGTACCACTCGTATACAACTAGGATGTGAGCCTGGTAGTCGCTATCATATAATGACCGTTGTAACAACGCACTAGTCATAGAGTGTTGCGCCGAAAATTTAACGGGTCTAAATAATCAACCGATATTGTGTTAATTTAAAATACAGCTATTATTTTTTTCTAGTTTCTGCTAGACGTAGAAATAAAAATCAAATTGCTGTATTTTAAACTTAGGTAGTAGAACATTCAGTAAATCTAATGAAGTAACAGTTTTTATATTGTTATTTAGGAACCTGAAGAGATAATGCTGACATGAGTAACGTAAAAAGAAGTTATAATACTTCTCGCCGAATACGAAAGGGTTATAAGGAAAGGTTAAACCGCCTTATGTTAAAACGGCCTCTAAGGTACAAAACCAATGTTTTGGCTGATGAGTTTTAAGCTTAAAGTCCAATAATTAAAAAATGGACCAGGAAAAAAAGCAAAACCTTATAAATAGATTGCCTTTTTAATTAAAGGGGAATAATTTATAATAGATTTACCGTACCCTAAACCGACACAGGTTCGTAAGTTGAGAATACTAAGGCGTAGAGCTAAAAGTTGTTAAGGAACTCGGCAAGTTCACCTCATAAGTTAGACAACAAGAGGAACCGCTAAAATTAAATAAAAGGACTAAATTGTTTTACTCTCTCCCTGCGTTAGCACAGAAAGGCGAATAATCTATTATTTAAAAAATAACCGGTGGCAGAAAATCGGAGGCCCCGACTGTTTACTAAAAACACAACACAGTGCAATGATTAATATCATAGTATACTGTGTGAAATTTGCTCGATGCCATTAACATAAGAAAGGCAATGGGTAACTGTTGCTGATTGAAAGTCTGGTTAATAGCGGTCTTAACTATGAGGATCCAAAGGTAGCAAAATCAGTTGGCCGTTAAATGCGGTCCGGTATCAATAATGTAACGATGGTCTCACTGTCTCTACAACTTGCTCAGTGAAATTGAATTACGCGTGCAGATGCGCGTTGCCTCCTGTGGGACGGGAAGACCCTATGCAGCTTTACTATAGTTAGTTATCACATTGATCTAGAACAACCTTTGTCAATAGGAATTAGGGAGTCGAGTGACAACAAGTGGAATACCTCCAGATTAAGGTTGGGTTAATGTTTACCTTTTTAAGGGAGAGTTGACTAATTGGTAGTTTGACTGGGGCGGTCGTCTTTAATAGAGTAGCAAAGTACATCCAAATATATAAAAACAAAAAAAGGTAATGCGTACTAATTATAGTACTATTATCTCAAACATAAAACTAATTTATTAGTTAGAAAATAAAACTTTAATTTAAAATTTAATTTTCATAAGGTATAGCTAGGAATTGAATGGAGATCAATTAGCCAGTGAAAGGCTATGCAGGGCACAATGGCGGAAAGCATGCTTAACTGAAAGACTTAGAAGTCGCACAGATACGTAAGTAGGGCATAGTGACCCCTCTATATATTATGGACTAATAGGGGATCAATCGATAAAAGTTACGCTAGGGATAACAGGCTGATAGCTGGAGAGAGTACACATTGTCCCAGCTGTTTGGCACCTCGATGTCGACTCATCCCATCCTCCGGGGGCAAAAGCTTGGAAGGGTTCGGCTGTTCGCCGATTAAAGGGGTACGCGAGTTGGGTTTAATACGACGTGAGTCAGTATGGTCCCTATCTTCAGGAGGGATAAATAGTAAAAAGGGGCAGACCTTCTAGTACGAAAGGACCAATAGGCTGTGTTTCTCTAGTGTACCAATTGTTATATATTCTAATCAACCATACCCATGAATAAAAAAATTTATAGAAAAACAAATAAATAACTTAATGAATAATTTTTATTTAGGATCTCCAGAAGCCCCTAGTACGGGATCCAGTTGTGAAGATAAGGGCATAGTTGGGTAGCCACAAACATAATAGATAAGTGCTGAATGTATATCAAGCAAGAATCTAACCCCCAGATACTATCACCGGTGCTATATGCATAATTTAAACGGTATAAATAAGAAATAGACTATTTCTTGATAGGATGCATATGTAAATACTGTAAAGTATTAAGTATAGCATTACTAATTAAAAAATCGACTTTAAAGTTACAGATCTATAAAAAAAAATAAATAATAAAATAAAAAATTAAAAGCAAAACATTAAATTTTTAGCTTAAAATAATATCTGCCATGCTGCCGCTACGTAATTTTGTTTTTATTTTTCTTTAAATAAATCAAAAAAAATAGCAAGCATAAATTTTATATAATTTTTCTTAATTTCATTAAATTATTTAGTTAATACTTTTTAACTTTGTAATTTTTTTGTTATAAAGAGTATCCCTCAATATCTCCCTATGTATTAGTAATATATTTATAGTTATATATAATAAATTCATCATTTAAAGCTTTTTAAAGCTTATATATTATTATTGTTTATTATTTTTGTTTTTAATTTTAGTATAAAGTAAAAGTAGTGAGCAAGAGATAGTTCTTAATATTTATTAATTTAAATTTTTCTAAGAGCATTATATCAATATCTTATTTAAATGCCACAACTAGCACCTTTTTACTTTTTAAATCAATTATTTTTTGCATTCTTCAGTTTATTAACTTTAGTTTATATTTTATCAAAATACGTATTACCTTTATTCACATTACAACAAGTAATTAGATTATATATTACTAAATTAAGTAGCAACAAATAATAATAAATAATAATATATTTACCCCCTAATTTATAATTAAATTATCTTATTTAAAATAAATATATTATATCTAGGGCTCTATTACTGTGCTATGCTAGCCAGCCGCAGACACAAACAAAATTAAGATTCAAATATACAACTTATAAGTTTAGTAGGGTATTAGTATATCATTTTTTACACACTTATTAATTATTATAAAGCTAAAAAGTCGGAATAGTTTAATTGGTTAGAACGGATTCCTTGTAAGAATTTAATAATGGTTCAACTCCATTTTTCGATAAAGTTATTTAGTATTAAATTTTATATTAGTATACTCGCATTTAGAAACTCCCTTTTAAATTTTTCATTAAAAGAGATATATTAAATTAGTTATTTAAATATTTTATTCAAAATATATTTTTATTTTTAATTTAAGGAATAGTTTTCATATGGTAAGTTAAGACGATTGCTAATTGTTAGGGGTAACCCTTAGGTGTTCGATTCACCTCTATTCCGTTTATAAACAAAAGTTATTACTTTAATCTATTAATATTTGCCTAGCCTGGCTGTCGTAATAGAGCCATGCTGCCGCTATTTGTTTTTATTTAGAGACAATAAAAACAAAATCAAAATTTCAAAACGCTGCGCTGCTAACCACCAGCAGCTTACAGTCAAAAACAAAAAAAAATAATAGGTAGGATTAGTTTAATTGGCAAAATAAGGTCTTGTGGCGACTAAGTTCAGAGTTCAAGTCTCTGATTCTACCCTAAGTTACAGTAAGGTATAGGTAATTAAAGGGCAGCTTAAGTAACTTATCCCTGTCGGGAGTATTAAATATATCAAAGTGTTATCCGTGGTTAGCATGGATAGGCTGGATATCCCAAAATCTCGATATAGTAAAAAAAGTTTAAATTTATTTTCCAGCCGTACGCCAGGCTTAAATTTGTTTTAAGAAAAAAACCATTTTAGCCAGGCTGCCGCTGCGCTATTAGTTTTGATCAAAAAAAACAATTAAGCGTACGCCGGCTAGACACAAACACTGGGTGGGGTTTACGTAATATAGCCAGCCCAACAAAAAGCGGTGGCTCCGGCTGCTGGCATCGCCAGTACGCGAAGGGTAGCCAGCCATCGGTAGCGAGCTACAAACTATTATTAATATAAAATCTATAAAAAAAGTAACAAGTATAGTTAAATGGTATAACTACTATCTTCCAAATAGTCCTTCTCAGTTCAAGTCTGGGTACTTGTATAGTTAAATATTATATACCTTAATTTTATATTTATTAATATACAAAACAAAGGCGTAGGCGTAGCAAGCCAGTAACAAAAGCGCTGATGATGGGCTAGCAAAGCACAGCGACAATATCATAAAGCGCTACGCTTAATTAAATAACAAAAAAAGAATTTTAAACGAATCCCCACTCCTTTATACATAAAAAAAATAAATCATAAGTTTAAATAAAAAACAAAAATTAAAAATAAAAATAAAAATAAAAATAAAAATAAAATCAAAAACAAAAATAATAAAAAATAATTAATTTATTTATTTATTTATTTATTTATTTATTTATTTAAATTAAATATAAAACAAAGGCGGAGCCAGCCACAAACACACAAGTTTATATTATATTATATTAGATTATATTATATTATATTATCTTATATATATTATATAATCTATCTTTCGCTGCGCAGCTGCGCAGCTGCGCAGCTAAATGTTTTTTTTTCTTAAAAAACAAAATTTAAAATAAAAATAAATTTAAAAAGTAAAACCCAAACAAATAATTATAAAAATGATCGGTTTACTATTATTAGTACCCATAATTGGATCTTTAATCATTTTACCAATTAAAGAAAATGATCAAAATACAAAAAATTTAATGAAGAGTATTGCTCTTATTACTTCTTTAGTTAATTTTTTAGTTTCTATTTTTTTATGGCTTGAATTTGATTCAAGTACTACTAGTTATCAATTTGTATATGAATTTAATCAATTAAGTTTTTGTCATTTAAATGTTGGAGTAGATTCAATATCTATATTTTTTGTTTTAATTACTACTTTCATTACACCTATTGCTTTACTTTCTAATTTTTCTAATATAAATAAAAATATAAAGTTTTTTTTAATCTCTTTATTAATCTTAGAAACATTACAAATAGCTTTATTTGTAGTATTAGACTTAATGCTTTTTTATATTTTCTTCGAATCTGTATTACCTATACTTTTCGTATTAATAGTTTTATATGGTTCAGGTGAAAGTAGATTTAGATCAGCTAACTTACTTTTCTTATATACATTAGCAGGTAGTTTACCAATGTTATTATCAGTATTAGTTATTTATAATTATGTAGGTTCTACTGATTTTACTATTATTTCTTTAAATGAAATAAGTTTAGATAGCCAAAAATTATTATGGTTAGGTTTCTTTATAGCTTTTGCAGTTAAAACACCCATGTGGCCTTTACATACATGGCTTGCATGGGCTCACTCTAATTCACCATTAGCTGGATCTATACTACTAGCTGCTACAGTTCTAAAATTTGCTACATACGGTATCTTAAGAGTTTTAATTAACTTTTTACCTGATGCTACTAATTATTTTAGTCCTTTAGTTCAAACTATTGCAATTATTTCTTTAATTTATGCTAGTTTAACTACTATAGTACAACAAGATACTAAAACTCTAGTAGCTTATTCTTCTGTAGCACACATGGCTGTTGTTACACTTGGTTTATTTTCAAATACAATTATAGGAATAGAAGGGGCAATTTTATTTGCTATTGCTCACGCTTTTGTTTCTCCTGCTCTATTTATTTGTGTAGGTGGTATTTTATATGATAGATATCATACGAGAACTATTCCTTATTTAAGAGGTCTAGTTTCAACAATGCCTGTTTTTACTATATTATTTTTTATATTTACTTTAGGAAATACAGGTGTACCTTTAACACTTAATTTCATAGCTGAACAATTATGTTTAATTGGTATTTGGCAAATGAATCCTTTAACAGCAGCATTGGGTGCAACAGGTATTGTACTATCTGCAGTTTACTCAATTTGGATGATGAATCGTATATCATATGGTGTACATTCACCACACTTAAAAGTAGCTAAAGATATAAATAGAAGAGAATTTATGCTACTAATTACTTTATTAGTACCTACAATATTGTTAGGAATCTACCCTAATATTATATTAGAAACACTACATGTCGGTGTTACAACTTTACTATACAATATACCTACTATTACCCCTTAATTTATGGTTTAAAGAATTGTTGTATTATAAAGAATTGTTTATCTTTATTGATGAAGAATTACATCACAATATGAAGTTAGTATTAGATAATTATAATTTTACCCCTTAAGTATATATCATTATTTATACTAATACACTTTATAATTACTTAGTTCTAGGGGTTAACAGCACTCCCTCACTGTGAAAGCTATGTTAGAACATAATTTATTTTTTAGCGAAAATAAAACTGCCAGTTATAACATTAAATGAGTTATTAATGCCAAAGCATAAATTAGATAAAACAGTAAAACTGCCAAAAACAAGGAAAAGGGTTAAAATTATTTGCATTGTTAATTTTAAATTTAGTCATAAAGACTGCGAATTTAATAACTAACTATAAAACAGATAAATTAATTTGACGTCCATACGCTACTTGTGGGGTATTAACAAAAGATGCGTGTGAAGGCCTTAGTGTACCTCGTAAAATAACTTAACTAAGTTAAACTGTTGTAAGTCAGTGAGTAATATTGAACACGAGGGAGAAGGAATTAGTTGGATACCGCTGCTGCTGCGCAGCGCAGCCTGGCGGCAGCCTGTTATTTATAATTTATTTTATTTTATTTTATTTTATTTTATTTTATTTTATTTTATTTTATTTTATTTTATTTTATTTTATTTTTTTTTATTTTCTAACGCAGGCCAGCGAGGAGGTAATAGTCCTTTTTTATGTTTATAGTTTTAACTAACTTATAAATAGAAGATTAATTAACATAAAATATGTAATATAGAAAGAAATTAGATAGAATATAGATTAATATATATAAAGAAAGAAAGAAAGAAAGAAAGAAAGAAAGAAATAAATAAATAAATAAATAAATTAATTATGGCTATGCGTACGCAGCCAGACTAGATAAGTTAAATTAAAGGTAAGTAGAGAAAAAAACAAAAATACAGTAAAAGTAGTAGATATCTAATAACACAAATATAAAAAAACCTTTAATTTTTTATTTTAATCTTTTTAGTTTTTATAGGTATACTTAAAAAAAGAAATTTTATTTATTAATTTAATAAAATACTTTTAGTATAAAAAAAAGGATAGCAAACATTTAAAGTATTCTAAAAAAAAAGAATACTATTTTATTTATTGATAATATAAATTATTATCAATTAAGCCTATTAGATTATAGTTTTAGTATGTTTACATAATATTACTATTTATTAAAAAATACTAATTAATTTTACGCTGCCTTACGGCCAGCGAG
>LCTX01000052.1:25708-37037 GCA_002233555.1 Limonomyces culmigenus | reverse complement strand
CCATCGATTGTTGGCTGTCTTCGGACTGGACGTCACACACAACTGGAAGTTGTGAGAAAGACGATGTATTGATGAAAAGAAGCCAGGTAAGATACAGCAGACGCAACATTGCTGCAGATGGTTGGATCACTTTGGCAACGGCGGATAGCCTGTGGTAGTCTTCCACTTGTCACCTGTAGGGACGGCCCACTTGCCGTAGCAGCCCCAGTTCCAGTCCGTGTCCTTGATCATCTGCTTCTGGCTCGCCGCGAACGCGTCGAGTGCACAAAGCCCGAGCTTGTCCGTACCACAGCCATCGAGGCCTGAGAGCGGGACGACGCCGTCATTGACGATGACACGGATCTGCTCCGGCTTCGAACGTGCAGGGCAGTTCAGCACTGCATGTTTGTGTTAGTGTATACAGATGATGGAAAAGAGAGATCAAAAGCGTACACTGGAACTGGACGTTGGTTGCGAATGGAGCAAGCTGGCTGACAACAAAGCTTCGGTTCGCCGGGACGTGGTCCGGAGACAAGGGCCCGGAAGCAGCAAGCGTCGAAAGGTTCAAGGCGGTCAGGACTGTGCCAGGATCAGTTTGCATGTTCGGAGAAAGATAAGGACAACATACCGTTGAGGACAACGACCTCGTGCGTAGCGTCAACGTACAACGCATGGTCGAGGGGGAACATCCTCTCGTCATCCGTGATCGTGGAGTTGGTGCTCGAGTTGTGTCTAACGAGTTATATCGGTCAGCAAGTCAGCCGCTTCATGCTGAAACGTAACACCCACGTCGCTATTGGCGTGTGCGTGAGACGAGCGACAAGCTCCTGAACGTAGCCAATGCCCTGCACCCGGGCGACAGGCGAACCGAAGCCCGATCCGTACCAGAAGTACAGGTCAAGGGCGTGGTCAAAGCCGTCCCATTCATCCTTGGTGAAGAGCTCGCAGAACTTGGAGTACCCAAGTGCCACGGTCTACGCCTTTGTCAGCAACAGCTTTGTGAGATTGTTAGGAAGAGCGCACCTCATAAGCGCACATTTGCTGCATGCTGTACACGTCCTCGACTCGCATGTCGAAGCCATGAAGTTGCTTCGACAGGCGGTTCCTCGCGTCCTTGAGGTAGTGCTCGGCCCAGCGGGCAACGTACCACCCGCCACGGTCACCCTTCTCCCGGTCACCAGCGTTCGGGCACGTCTTGTAAGGCGCAAGAGTGTTGTTGAACTGGTAATCCATTAATATCACGTTCTCACATATAGCGTCGAAGGAAAAGACTCACTCCAGGATCCTCGATGGTGACCAGCTGCTGGTACTGCTCGGCGTATGGCAGACCAAAGAAACCAGCAGCAAAGTTCTGAGCCGAGGCCAGCATCCGGTCCTGGGACTCGGTACGGAAAACTGGAAGAGTGTTGGTACGAGTGAAGTTCTGGGGAGAAACATCAGCATCTTGAGACCGAACCAAAGCATAGTATACTAACGTTCAGCAGAAAGCCGTACTTCATCCTCATCGATACACCGAGGTCGTAGAGTTGCTGCCGGCCGAACGGAGTCAATATTTCTTCGCCTGACAAAGATATCAGTGTCCAGTAGTTGTGCGCAGAGATTCACTCACCAAGCTTATAGGTCCACTCGTTCAGGAACGAGAGCTCCCCCGAACCTGTCCACTTGGACGCAGCGGCGTGCAGGCGGGAGGTAAAGTTGGCGGGGCCACCATAGCTAGCTGTGGTCAAGTTCCATGAGTACGCCTCCAAGTCCAAGTGTTGTTGACCTTACCCCAGCCTGTCGGGTACCGCGCGCCGTGGCGGTGGAGGAGGTGCAGGCCAGTAACCTGACAGCCCTCCGGAGCCTCCGCGCCTGTCTCGATTCCAAACGCTCCTTTCGGTACGCTGTACCACGGGCTCAAGTTGCCCCACTTCTTGAAGAGGTCCCATTCGCCGTCACTCTTCCCATCCTTAACGGCGCCTTGCGCGTCCTTCGAGACGGCGAGGGGAGAAACGAGGTGGGGTGCCTGCGTGTATACGGGCAGGACAGGAGCGGTCGCTACAAGCCCTGCTTCGGCTCCGGTTGGCGTCGGTCCAGCGTGACCCACGTTCGTCGGGAAGAGGGACGGGAACGCGTTGGTTGGGGACACTGGCGGGAAGGGCTCGCGCACTGTAGACCCTGCCCAAGGCGGAGCGTATGCCAATGGTTTCGACCCATGGCTATCGGCTTGGAACGAAGGTGGTGTGGATCGGAACAGGGGCAGCTGCTGCGCGGCGAATGAAGCAGCAAGGCCAAGAACGAATGCACCGCTCAGATGGAGGTAGTTGAACGAGCGGCGGGCGGTGGTGTTGTGAGCGAAAGTTTCCTTCTCCACAATGGCAGATGAGCTAGGAAGGAGTGACTGTGCCTCCTCGTCGTCGTGAGCGAACGCCATGATGAAAGACGAAGAGAGGCGGATGGGCGTGGCGTCAATAGCATGCGCAGCTTGACCTCTCCCTCTCCGGTTGTATCGCCTCTGCACCAGCATGACCTCTCCGCCAGAGTCTTCTCTGCGTGGGAAGCTAGGCAAACTCTTTGGTAGAAAATCGTCAACGTCCGTGAAGACGGTGACTGGATCCGAGTCTTCTGCTTCGGATGAATCATGGTGGTCGAGAAACCGAGAGGAGATCTTTGCTTCAGTTCGGCAGGTTCTGGATGTGACCGAGAAGGCCCTGGATGGTGTACCCGCTCCTGGAGCAAAAGCTATCTTTGGAGGTGTATCTGAGGTCCTCAAAGTTTACCAGGTAAACGTGGACAGACATCGAAGCGCATACTTCTGACTAGCCTTCATCAGACGAAATGGGGTAATGAGCAGTCACTAATGGAGTTCAAAACGAAGATAGATCACGTCCTGTCGATTATGCAGCCATACGAGACCTCAGACTACCAAGGCCTGAAGGTGCCAGACGCCATGCAAGAGCGATTCCGTCAGCTTCGGTGGTACGTCTGACATGGCGTTACGAACCCTTGGTTTACTTAATATGGGTAGCTCTATATCTGAGTTGAGCCATGAGTGGGAAGGACACGCGACCAAGCACACCATCCGCAAGCATCTCAGTGGAGACCTGATTGCCGACGCTATCCAGGACCTGAACAAGAAGCTGTCATCTTCTATCCAGCTTACGATGGTGTGTCCTACTTGGATGATCCTGCACACAAGTTCACTGAATATACCGACGGTAGTTCGATGGCTCTTTGCAAGTGGAGGCTATCGTCTCGACGATTCACGAGAAGCAGGCAAGGTGGTTGATAACCTAAGCGACGCTCGTTCTAATGCTCTCTTGACAGACTTTAGGGGATAGGAGACAACAAATCGGTACAAGTTATCGCATCACTACCACTTAAACTGCTAACAGAACTTTACAGACGTCTTGAAGACTCTGGCGCCGGTCACTTCATCATTTTACGATGCTGCAGGTGCTCCAGGCGGCTGTCTTGAGGGCACTCGCGTTGGCTTGCTCGACCAAGTATTCAACTGGCTCTCAGATGAGAGTGAGGAATCTCCCTCTGTACTATGGCTCAGCGGACTAGCGGGCACCGGGAAAAGTACGATTACCCGCACCGTGGCAGCCGAAGCCAATCGGCTAGGCCTCCTCGCTGGCAGCTTCTTCTTCTCCCGAGACGATGAGGTACGCCGGAGCTTACCGAAGATCGTACCCACCCTTGTCTATCAGTTAGCGCTCTGGAACGACGACCTTCGCAGAGCCATCTGCGCTGCGGTTGATGCAGACCCGAACATAGCAGAGAAGCAGATGAAAGAGCAGGTGGACATCCTTCTCCTTCAGGCCACAAGGGACTTGAAGTATATGCCCGCCATCCGTGGTCTCTTGGTTTTCGACGCCTTGGATGAGTGTGACAAGGAAAACGGCGTTGAAGGCGGCGCACTATTACCACTCTTAGTCCGTGCCCTGGTACGGCTACCCTTTCGCTTGAAGATATTTGTGACTAGCCGACCCGAGTACTCGATAACGACCATGTTTGAGGACCCTTTGCTGAGTGGCCCGACGAACATCCTTGTCCTGCACGCCATTGATCCTAGTGTCGTGATGTCTGATATCCAATTATATCTAACCCACGAACTAGCCGAAATCTCCCGCCGGCGATTGAAAGGTCGAACCTGGCCTGAGAAAGAACACATGGATGCACTCGTCAAGCTCGCAGGTCCGCTATTCGTGTTTGCCTCGACGGCAGTCAAGTTCATCGACAGTGCTGCGTTCCCGCCGCAGCGTCAGCTCGATATCATTCTGCAGAATACCGAGGCATCGGCCCAGAGTCGGCCCTTCCAAAACTTAGATCAACTCTATCTGCAGGTCCTGCACGCAGCAATTGAGGGCGAGACCGAGGTCGACGCAATCTGTGCCCGGCTCAAGAAAGTTGTCAGTGCAGTGATGTTCGCCCGTCGGCCGTTGTCAGCGAGTCAGCTGGGCTCACTACTGTCTTTGGATCTGGTCGAGGTTGACTACGCACTGCGTCCGCTAGGCAACGTCCTGAAAATACCACTGAGTGAATGCGAGCCAATCGAGATATTCCACCCATCATTCCCCGACTTCTTGACGAACCCGGCCCGCTGCACAGACTCTCGATTCGCGGTTACTCCATACATGGGACATCGCAACCTTGGTTTGGGATGCATTAATCTTGTGAACTCCTGCTTCGCTCGCACATATCCTAGCGAGACCCGAGCAGAGTCGGTGGAGTATGCTCAGACCTTCCTCCAGTATCACATTCCGTACCTTGTCTCGTTGATGTCTCGAGCAGACGTCAACGACGGCAGTCTACAGGATCCCGAGGTGTTTTGCTTCGCCAAGCTCAAGGTCTTCTTGGCGTCCGGGAAGATGCGCCAGACGCAGGACCTAGCTGAAGAGCATGGCCTGTGTAAGGCAGCGCGTCACAGCCATCTGGTCGTATTATTCATCGAAGACGGGTGTTGCGCTGCCCTCGTCATTCCACGTGGATCGACGAGGATGCATCTACAACAGCTTCTGCTTGTGTCGTCCCAGTTTGTGTGGGAATGCAGGGAGTTCATGAGATGGCGGCTGCCTGAGAACTGTCGCCATTCCTTGCACGAGTTCACTGTGCTCACGCTGGAGAGGGTTTGGGAGCATGTCGTCAAGCCCATCGTTACCTTGTTGAACCTATCGGTGAGTGGACTCACTTGACGTATCAAGCTATGATGAGTGACTATGTGTGACAGCCTAGCACTGGTCGAAGCCGTCCGCGTATCCATTGGCGATTGATCGGCCTTCTCTCGAACCTCCCCATTCATGCGGCAGGTCGCTACAAAGCTCCAGGAGCAGGAGCCGCCGAGCTAGGCACTTGTATCACAGACTATGCTGTGTCGTCATACATTCCCACCATCTCAACACTGCTCACGCATCAAGCTCTGGTAAAGCACAGAGTGTCAACGTTCAAGTCTACTATCTTGTACGGCACGAATGGACCTCGGGAGCCGACAATGCCTGACAACCTCTTACGTCTTTCGACGGCACTGAAACAGGCCCCAGGCCAGGACGTAGTGATCGCAGACAATATGCAGGTGGCGCTCGACGCACTCAAAGGCTCGCAGCTCCTCCATGCGACGATTCGCAACCACAGCGGAGCCAACGACATCTTGAGTTACAAGTACTGGCTGACAGATGGGCGCTTGGGTTTCCGAGAGCTTTTCGATGCGAAGATTGACAGGCCTGTCTTGGCTTTCATCAAGCAGGAGAGCACAGGTCTGTTCTTTACGATGCAGCGCGTGTCGTTACTGTCTTGCGGGTTCAAGGCGGTCATCGCCAACATGTGGTACGCGAGGTTGTTGATAGCTGGTGCAGGTGTGCTGATGTTCACACAGGCAAATGCGGCGTGTAGAAGACCGGGATCAGGTTGCCGAAGAGCTTTACAGACTGATGCTGTCCAACACGGAGGGCACTTTTGAGGTGGAAGACGTAGCGTATGCTTTGGACGACGCCGTCAGTGCGCTGCGTAGAACGGGAGCACATCCGATAAGATGGGCCTTGTTCATGCATATGGGCGTATGAGATTCTCTTATGTAAGGACTCGCGGACCATAGGCTGGGAAGTAGAGGCTGCGGCCGTGACTGTGTTTGCTGTGTGCTCGATCGGTTGATGTACAGAAGTGGGTTTGCTTCATATCTCGGCAATTTTTCAATACGTTTGAAGCCGCAAGCCAGATATGAAAAGATGGATGAGGCGGCAACGTTGTGGTTGGAAGGAAAAGGGAGGCACACCACGATCGGCATCAACCGAAGTTGACCACTGCTTGTGCTGCTCACCACCCCAGGTCATCTCTTGTCTCCGACTGTCTTCACCTACCCGCCCTTCTGGCTAATAAAGCCCGCTCTTCGTATCCAACGTCAAGCGCTATACCCGGTGGACCGCCCACAAAGCGCCGACTACCTGCCGTTGTACTTGTATCAGGACCTACGACGACACCACCCGCTCCTGACCTCCCAACTCCTCGCCGCCTCCCTGGGTCCACTCTCCCTCCTACCGTGTTATGGTATCACTCGTATCATCTCGCTCGTGGGCAAGCATCCGATCAACGCTCTCGAACACGTCGGAGGCACAACACGTACCGCCGTCACCGTCGGGAAGCACCACAAGCAGTTTCGGCGCGGGCAGCTCCGGCTCGTCTCGACATTCCCTCAACTCTTTAGATGATGGTGAGTCATGGTCGTGATGTCAATATACATATTGCTTATCAAATCTCGCCTCAGAGAACGTCACTATCACGGTCGGCGGGTCCTCTATACAGAAGCACATCGGTGAGGATGAGTACGTCTCACGGCCTATCTCATACTCCAAATTTGCTGATCATATAAACTCAGGAATGACCTTCGACTGCTCACCACCTCCTCTCGTATCACCGAGCTGCAGTATGCTATCTCAGATATACAGACCAGTATATTTGGTGGGTGCCTCATGCTCCTCTTCCTCTCCATCATCTCACCGACTGTCCCACCCTGTAGAGATTCAAGAACTCCGGCACAAGTCTCACGCTGCCGGGGAGCCTCATGGTGCCTCAGACATCGACAACGCCCTGTCCGGGCTCGACGAGCGTCTCGAATCCGTGTCAACGGGGATCAAGACAGTGAACGAGTCGATGGAGCCACTCCTACATTCTCAGCAGACACCTACGCAGACACACTCCAATTCGGATGGGGAGGAGGCTGGACTTGTCCGCCAGCATAATGCGCTTCTCGACGAGTGGCAAGCGATCCAACGAGACGCGGATCTGCTGCGAGATGAACTGCGGGAGGATAAGTGGTTGACTGTTTTCCGTACAGTCACCGACCAAGCGGACGGAATGATGAACAGCCTTGACAAAGCCATCAACCGGTGTCAGGTGAGACAGGCATTCTCACAAGTGACGACAAGCGCTCACACCATCATAGGACTTTTTACGTCATATGAACGCTGGAGGATCTATACCCCCGTCTTTGTGGCCTCCGGACCCCGACAGACCCGATGGCGTGGCTCCGAACACTGTGGACATCTTCATCGCATTGGCTGACACGTTTGAGGCAAAGAAGCGGCGAGTTCAAAGACTTCCTTCTGTCATATTTCCCTTGCTGAAACCCCACAGGCACTACATTCCGGCGACCAATAAAGTTCTTAACATCCTTGACAAGGGTGTTCAAGAGAGGGTGACAAAGAACGGAGAGTGTTTGCGCCGACATACCGAGTCCACTCAGAGATGGAAGGCTCTTCAAGCTCGCCTGGCGCGGACGGACACCGAGATGGACAACGGGCGAGCTTGGCTGCTGCGTGGTGAGGCTGCCCCCAGCGAGGGCGGCTCGAGTGCCTCTGGCAGCACAGCTGTTTCTGCAAGAAACGGTCAGCACCTCGACACTCCGGGATCATCCCGCGGCGCCTCGAAGAGCACCCTGTCACTATCTCGATCCATGTCTCCGCTCCGAAAGATAGCCAGAAAGTTGAAGGGCACGACAGCGGATCCAGATACACCAACGGATAAAGGGCGTTCTGTGCTTAAGATGCCGGCTAGCGAACCCGCGAAAACGATCCGCCGACAGCGCACCTCGCTCTTCGGCAGTTTCAAGGCCGCGTTCCCAACGACCCCGACAACGCCAGATAGGCCAGGACACCGTCAGACGCAGAGCATCGCTCAGGTCGAGACTCCGCCAAGCCGCCGGTCAGAGACAGACACGGTCTCGCGATTTGGCCTTGGTCCGATGAGCCATGCCCCGGCTTGGAATTCCTCCGTCAAGGTGGAGGAAGATAGATATGAGCGGGAGCGTACGGCAACGCTCCGTCCTTCGCCTACGCGCCGCCCTTCGGCGATGGGCTTTTACCAGTCCCTCGCGGGCCTGTCTCCTGGGCAGCAGACACCGTACAAGCGGAGCGCGAGTCGTTCGTCGATGTCCTCCTCCTCTGCCGCTCCCTCTTCTCGGCCGTGGTCGCCGATCACCAACAACTCGTCCACAACGTCTTCGGTCATCCCTCCCATGCCTGCATTCCGTGCGCCAAGCCGGCAGTTTGGCCAGATTGCCGCCCCACCGCACACCCCTAGATCGCGTCCAAAGACTCCCAGTGCCATCCCCGTTCCACGAACTGCACCCGCCCGCATCCCGTCGAACACTCAGCCAAGCAAACCAGTGACCCCTGAGCGCGAGTTCGACCGTGAGGGCAGTTACTTCCCTGATACCCCGAGCCGGGCACCACCCCCACGCCCGCCGAGCCGTTCGATGATCCCGATGCCATCCCTACACCTGACCTCAGCGTCACGCCCTGGAACGGCCATGTCCGGGTACGATCGTCCTGACAGCGCGATGTCCGCTCGCGGTGGACCTTCAATGATGTTCGCACGCTCGAGCATGGGCATGGGGGCGCCTCCTCCCTCCGCCTTCCGCGAGTCGTCTCGCACGCCGTCGGGCCTGCCCTCTGGCCTTGTTTCTCGTCCAGGATCACGCACCGGCGCACGTACGGGCGCTGCCATCTTTGGCACGCCCGTGCATCTGTACACCCCAGCTAGGGGCGGAAAGGACCCGCTCGACGCAGCCGTCGCGGCCGTTGCCAACTCCGTGCCGCATGTGTTTGTGGTCGAGCGTGTGGACCCTCCATTGAGGACTGCGCCGGAGGCGAACGTTGAGCAGCGTGCGACGTACGCTTTCTCCAACCCCCTCGGGCGGAAGTTGCTCCCGCTCAAGTATACCGCGCCGGGGAAGACAGGCGACCGGCGGCTTCTTTATCGCGCGGGCGGTGGATGGAACGAGTTGCGGGATTATCTTGTTGCGCATCCAGCTTGATTGTCGGTCTTGTTTTATGGTTCATCATCTCCTTGTTTTTGTCGCTTTACTCGAGAGTCATTGTTGCTGCCCTTTCTGAATGACAAATGGGAAGTTGAAACGCCCACCGAGAGGTTTCGTCTCCATTCATCTCTCCTTTCCTCTTCCCACTGCCACCACGAGATGCTCGTCGAGTCACTATGTGTCGACGGCTCTCTTGTCCCCACCTACGCCTGCTGTTTCGAACCTTGGACAAGATCAAGTAACGAATGATTCGAATGTACTATGTTTACAGGTATGTCGTGACTCCTGTGAGAGATCTAGCAACAATAAGATGTACCAACACAGCGTGTCCATGCTCGGCGGCGAGCGAGAGCGCTGTACGACCCTCGTTCGTGCGTGCATCTGGATCGGCGCCGTGATTCAGGAGAAGAGCCGTGAGCTCCACCTGACCAGAGTATGCGGTGCAATGCAGCGGGGTCCAGGAGGCTATGTTGCGAGCGCCGACGTCCGCGCCATGCTCGAGGAGGATCTGAGCTGTGTCGACATTCTTGACACGATGTAGTGCAGTACACCCATCCGCGTCGACGGCAGCAACGTCCGCACCATACGCGACGAGGCGTGCGGCCAGATCGGGATTGTCAGCATACACTAGAGCATGGCCGGGGCCGCTTGAACCGTGTTCTAAAAGTAGATCGACGAGCTCGGCAGCTTCAGTCGTGGCAGCAAGTGAAAGGGGAGTATCTCCCATGCTCGTCATTGCGTCGATATCTGCACCGTGTGACAACAGCAGGTCGGCAATATCGATGTGTGCACTTTGGCTCGCGGCATGAAGAGGGGTCCAATCGAGTGTAGTGAGGGCGTTAACGTCTGCGCCGTCCTGAAGAAGGAGATCGACCAGCCCAAGATGACCTGCATCCGCTGCCTCGTGTAGAGCAGTTTGACCATCTTCATTGGTATAAGCCACATCTGCCCCATGCGCAAGCAAAATCCGTGCCATCTCCTCATGTCCTTGAGTAGCCACGAAGAAGAGAGCCTGGCCGGCTCCTAATGCGCCGTGCCGAAGCAGGAGAAGGACGATCTCCTCGTGACCCATTTCAACCGCAAGTAGCAGCGGCGTGCGCTCGTTCTTGGCGACCGCGGAGACGTCCACTCCAACCTCGGCGAGTACAAGTGCAGTGGTGAGATGGCCATAGTAGGCCGCAAAGTGCAAGGGGGTCCAGCGCGCCTTGGTTATTGTCTCGGGGTTGGCTCCATGCTCTAACAAAGTTCGAACAGCGCCCGCATGTCCACTGGCAGCCGCTTTGTGAATAGCACTAGCGCCATCGCCATCGTCATCGTTTATATCTGCTCCATGCTTCAAGAGTATCCGCAAGACTTCTACGTGTCCACGAGCGGCAGCTCGAAGAAACGGTGTCCATCCAGCAGCGTTGGCACGCCGAACATCTGCGCCTGCATCGAGGAGAGTGCGGACAACATCTACGTGTCCGCCGGCAGCTGCCCATGATAGCGCAGTCCGCCGCCCGTCATCGATGACATTCACGTCGATGTCAGTACATGCGACGAGAACAGCTGCAGTGGCGACATGCCCGTGCAACGCAGCAAGAACGAGCGCCGTACTTCCATAAGCAGTCCGCGAGTTGAGCTCGGTACCATGCCGGATCAAGAGTTGTACAATGCAAGTATGACCATGTCGCGCAGAAGCGTGTAGTGAAGTCCAACCCGCTGCGCTCTTCGCCCCGGCGTTAGCGCCGTGTTTGAGAAGGACATCCACAATCTTGATATGCCCCTCCGCCGCAGCCACGTGTAGTGGAGTCCATCTGTACTTGTGAGTGATTTGAGAAACAGATGCGCCATGTGACAAAAGGTTCTCGACAATAGCTTCGTGGCCGTGTGTGGCGGCGACATGCAGGGCTGTTCGACCTCTTGCGTCGGGTTTCTCCAGATTGGCTCCATGTGCCAGCAGCACTTGCGCGACCGTGTCATGTCCAGCACGTGCAGCCCAGTGTAGTGGCGTCCATTCTCGGACACAGCTTGTGCATTCGCAGCGGGTTCCGCAAATAGTGATGGGTAAAGGGGAGG
>LCTX01000052.1:1721-25507 GCA_002233555.1 Limonomyces culmigenus | reverse complement strand
ATCGTCGGTCACAGAGCGGCGTCGGGAACCTGTAAAGCGTTCGGGTGACGTCCAGCGTACTGCACCGCAGAGATCCGTCGTCGCAGTCCGTGCCGCATCCGGGTCCACGATCATAGAAAGGCCAAAATCTGCGATTTGCACGTAGCCGTAATCGTCAAGGAGGATGTTGCACTAAAGAGCGTCAAAGCAGATCTACTTAGGGGTATAAGAAAACAAACCCAATGGAGATCGCCGTGGACAACTCCTTCAGAGTGCAAGTACCACATGCCCTCTGCTATCTCAAGGAGCTATAGTAACATACACATGAGTTGAGAATCCAGTAAACTAGGACCAAGGTCTTACCAAACGATAGGCATCTTGACCAGCGTTATAATCATTGCATTCAATATACTGGCAAAGCGTCCCTCTCTCCATCCACGGGGAGATTAGGTCGAGAGAACCTGTGGACAGGAACGCATCTTCATCAACACCAAGGAGAGGGAGGATGAAGGGATGATTGAGGTGACGCCAGACAAGAGTTTCTCGACAGAGTTTCTAAGCATCAACTATCAGTGAAAGCTAGAGCAACATCCGCGTGTGACCTTACAGAACGCACAACCACGTCATCGCTGCGATGAACGCGCAGACGTTTGGCGACCACCGTCAAATCTTGATAGGTCCCACGATAGATATCACCAAATCCTCCAGTTTTCCACGGTCCTCGTTCTGCATTCTCAATGGATACCCCGCGGATGAACAAAGACCTGGGTATCCGACAGCTTGCCCCAGCAAGCTTTACGAAGAAGGAGCTGACTTCATGACGAGATGGGTCAGAAGGCACAGTATGTAGCCACTGTATTCGTTCAGTATTACACATAGTTCCATGTAGCTCAACTGAGGAAGGGGAGACGTACACATTCGACGGCGTCGAGTATCTTTTGCGCCTCCTCACCCCGTAAACCCAATATTCTGGACCGTGCATCCGTAGAATTCAGAACACGGAGAAGAGTCATACCCAGTTCCTCTGCGGCTCTTGCCAAGGACGCATTATTATGATGTGCCGGAAAGACTTCCACGGGTCCAGGTTTACCAGCTTCGAGGACGGATGACAGGTGCAAGTGGCAGCGATTGAGGTCGTCGACCAGCTCGTCGACTATTGCATCCTTAGAAAGTAGCAAAGGTTCATGCAGCTGGTCAAGCAGTAGTTCAAAGTTGTCATCATCGTAAGAGCACATGGGTGAACATGGTTCTGGTCAAGAGAAGGCTGTGAAGGTATGATGAATCTTTCTCTCTCTCTCGTGTTCGCTGTGTGGTCATGCTCGATTACTGGGCTTCATATTGGCTACGATTTTAGGTTACACATATTATGCTGGGGTCTCTTGTATCGGTCTCAGATAACTGTCAAATCCATTGCTCGTCGCCTTCTCCATACGTTCGTCTCGCATCCTCTCGCGCCGCCATCCTCAACTGGGTAAAACGCCAGCTCACGCTTCCCTCGTCGCCCATATACATCACCTGCATTTGTGCACCGCCAGCTTGCTCGATAGCTGCGCTCAGAGTCTCGTCGCGCGAGCGCGGACGTGACAGTATCATACGTTGCACGGGGCGGCCCGTAGCCATGCGCCGCGCAAGATACATGCCCACGGTCACAGAGAACGGCGCGTCTCGTGATGTAAACTGGCGATAGTTGGCATGAAGAGAGACCTGGTCGATGCAGATGCCCCCGTAGAAGTGGAAGAAGAGCTGCACGGTCGTCCGCGTCATCCAGAGGGATGTCCATCACTTGAGTGGCCGGAGACTCGTACACAGATAAACGCAACACCGTAGGAAGGGCCGATATTACTGTTGCCCATTCTTGCCTCTCGATGCTGAGCCCTTCCAGGTGAATGGTCTCCACCTTGTTCAGTGGGACAGTGGAGGCAAGGGCCAGCAATAGCGGACCGATACTTCGCGGTGCTCGAGCCTCGAATACGATGCAAAGATGAACGAACGGTTTCGGCGTTCTGTATCCCAAACAGGCATCTGCCCAACCTTGGAACGTGAAGAATCCGTGGGGATGGTCCAGGAACTGGGCAAAACGGGTACTTCTGGGTTCAACGGTGTAAACGGGCGTTGCGCCACCATCGGGGGGTTGGAAGAGGTAAGCAACGGCATGGACACTGGCTGAGCAATCGGTAGTGTCGTCGGTAACAACGAGCTTGAGATCAACCGATAAGCCCGAGCTCAACCTGCGCAAGACCCGAAGGTTGACCAAAAAGGTGCACGCGAGCGATAGATGGTCCAATATTTGGAGGTGTCTGTCAAAAGGCTGTAAGTCTCGGCTCGATACAGAGCACTTGGAGCGTACTTGAGGTTGAGAGCAGTCACAGCGACTACGTCTGGAAAGAGAGCGAATGCTAAAGCGAGATTCTCCAGACAATGAAGAGAAAACATCATCGCTCTGAATTGTTCCAGTGAGCATCGGTGCTCTAGCGGCGTGTGGCGATCAAACATCAGAGATATGCTGGACAATCGCCCGCATACGCCTGGTACTCCCTCCGATAATAGGCAATGTCGTAGCTGAAGCTCCTCGAGTAAGGCGTGGGGTCCGACAGGTAGACCATTGGGAAGCATCAATGCTGGGTGCTGACCTTGCACAAACAAGTGCTCGACGACGAGAACTCGAAGAAAAGGCGCATGAACCACAAGCCTAGCGACCAGTTCAGCCTTGTGCTCCATCAACATGTCACTTGGCACGGTTATTGACAAACGACGAGCTCGGGAGATGGCATCAAGAGCGCGTGTGTAGACCCCTCCCACAACCGCTTCATGTGGTATTGGCGATCCTGTTATGCAGAGATGCAAAGGGGCATTCTGGCGCGGTCGAGACAGAGATCCGCCCAGCGCATCGGATGCGCGGATCCAACCTCGACATATGTCCAGAGAGTGGGTGTACTGAGCGCCAACGTTCGCCAGGCAGTGCATATCGCCAGGATGGGTATCCATCCGATAGTGTCCGGCGAGGTGTCCCGGACCAGAATGAATATGGCAGCAAGAAGCTCCATGGGAAGACACCAAACAGGGGCCACCTGGTTTCGTTTCGCATAGAGCGCCCGAAGATTCGACATCCGCCGTGCGACTTCTGCTCGCTCGACCGCAATGACAGCGTCAATGGCATCGACCGAGGGCAATGGCCGTCGAGCGACGTCGTTGACCATGGTGTGAGTCGTCTTGGGGCGAGGCGGAATCATGCCCACCAGCGTCTTATTAGGTGAGCCGCGTGCAATGCGCAGCCTGTTCGATCTCCATTACCATCACTCGCTTACCATGCGAAGCGTACGAATTGCAGATCCTTTGAAGCGGGAGTGAAGACTGTGTAGTTGATCATTGCAGTTGCCTGGTCGTATACACTCACAGAGACCAAAGAACCAAAACGAGAGCTCCCAGTACCTCTAGGACATGTGCAACGACTTCAGCTCGAAAGAGCTCATGCAGCAGCGTAATTGAGCCCGCAATTTCAGATGGTAGATAATCGCGCCGCGTGCTCCGAGTCCGTCGCTCCGGCAGATCCGGTGTCCCAAGCTGCCGGGTATCGTCGGCGACCCCTGAGGAAGTAGGACCGAAACCGACAAGTTTAATCACGTGTATGCGTTTGCGATCGGATATCCTGAGTAAAGGTAATTCAGTCTATATGAGTACAGAGAGTGCAGGGGCCAATACACATCGTCATCATCATGCAGCCTTCTTCTTCTTATCCTTCCTTGCCCTCCTCTTCTCATCGGCAGCTAGCGCGTCATCAGCAGCCAGCATGTCCTTGATGGAGGGTACGGTGGAGGATGCGAGAGGTCGTAGTCGATGTTCTTCTTCGACGTCTGCGTTGGGCACGGAAGACGGAACAACTGAAATAAGTGGAGCTGATGGTGGATTGTCAGTGTGTTCCATGGTCGAATTGGTAGCCTCTGTCGCCGTCGTAGTAAGTGGCTCATCTCCAAACCAGCCCTTTGTTCTCTTGGCACCATCCGCAAGCGCTACAGAGCCGCCGATCTCGCCGACCTGCCCCACTTGCACGAGCCGCTCGGCGTCTTCGTCATCGGTGCCGTCTAGATCCACACCCTCATACTCGCCCATACCAGCAAAGATGTCGTCATCTTCGTCAATAGCATTGTGTTCCATTGGAAGGGTGGCGGATGCGGATGATGTAGCCACTGGCACGGGTGCGGGTGCGGGTGCGGGTGCGGGACTGGCGGGTGTCAATGAAGTGACAGTCGAGGTCGATGCTGCTGGTGCTGAAGGCTCGACCTTGCGCTTCTTCTTCTTCCTCTCAGCCTCCAATGTGCCGTCGGCCTTCTTCTTCGTCTTCTTCTTCGCGTCCGTACCTATAGGCTTGAATCCGATAGGCCGAAACATGCTTGGTGCCGGCTCGTTCGCAGCAGGGGCGCTCGGGCCAGCACGTGAGGCCTTCAGCTGCGCTAGGATTTCCGCTCGAGTCTTCTTTGGGGCAGGAGCAAGTACATCGAGAACAGGTTCGGCAGCAGCAGTGGTGGTAACGAAAGCGGCTTCGAGTGCGTCCTCGTCAGCCGCGTCGTCGGCTTGGGCTGCTTCGGCGCGTGCACGAGCAATCAGGGAGAGGTCTAGGCCACGTGCAGAGCCTGGCTGCATGTACCTCGTTAGACTATCAAGAATACGAGAGATATTAGTGGAAGAGGTGACTTACGTGCGCGTCGTCGTCTACCTCGTGTCCAGTTAGGTCTCGTAGTAAAGAGTGCAGCTGAGTCTTCTCCACTGGTGCATCCGCGACAGTAGGCTTGAGCTTCCGCGGCTTGAGCGGAGCTTCTACCTCCTCCTTCGCCTTGCCAGCTTTATGCCTGTTAGCCAAATCGTGAGCGTGTACTCTTTCAAGCAAGATGTGACGAGAGGTGACGCACGAAGATGCCTTCTTTCCGAATCCACCTCTGCTGGAGGAGAAGACGTTACGAGATGCAGAGTACGTCGGTTTAGGTCCACTGCTCGAAGACTTGCTCGTCGATATCAGTTCTCGGAACGCGTCCTACATTCCAGGATGAGCAAAGCGGACAAGACTATAAACAGGTTACATGCGCACTTGGTCCATGACGAGCACCGTTCGGGAACCAATTCCTTGGATGATGCAGACAAGAAGCAGACAAGACAAGCGAGACCAGAAACCAACTGAGCCAGGTGGAATGAGAGCAGGAGGAGAGGGACGAAGAGGCGCCCGGCCTCCAGTTCATCATGCTCGGAAGCGCAGTCAGATTCATGCAGCTTCAGAATTAGACAAATAACATGTGTCGTAGCGAGTCGTTATATAATGACAAGTAATCTATTCTACCCAGTCGCTTGATCGTCATCCACTTCAATAAGCACAGTACGCCACGCAGAGCAAGGGGAATCCAGCGTATAATCCGAGCCAGAAGACTATGTTGCCCGCCAATTTGTTGCGCTTGATGACCGGCAGCCGACCAGCCATGATCAATGGTATCTGGATGAGTTGAAGAGCAAAGAGATAAAGTCTAATCGCAAAGCATCAGCAGTCGGAACGGCTGTCAAGCAAAGCCACGTACCTGATCTTCTGCGTAACAATGGCCATGACCAGCTCGTGTACGCACGCGCTCAGCAGGAACGTAACGAACATCGCAGAGCTCCGGCTCAGATGGTACGTGCTGATGGTGGACGCGTAGACGTGTCTAAGGAGGAAGGCGTGTACAGGCTTGTTCCACTTGCGAGAGAACTCGTCCCATGACGTGCTGTTCCACCAGTCTTCATAGAACTGGCGGTCCGCAAAACTGATGGCAAGAGTCAGCAGGAGGTCTCTCAAACACAGGGACCACGTACTAGGAAAGCTCCGCAAATCCGTTGCATACACATTCTGAGGATCATCCTGTTAAGCTTGTGACGTACGAGGCTAATGATAGTGCCCTTACCAAATATCAGGTAGAACAGAAGCAGATACGCCACCATGAAGGGTAAGGCTAGGTCGAGGAGACTTCGGAAGAAGCTCTGGTCCGATGTTGGAGTCAACGGCAAGATGAAGGACTCTGTGATGGTATACAGAAGCGCAAAGGACCCGAACGTTGCCACTGTCTTCTCGAAAACGTAGAGAGGTCGAATCCTGTTCATGACCTCGTCAGCGTCCGACTGGCGAGTATCAAGAAGGTGATCGACCTATCCGTTCTTGGATACTCTAGCTCATAGCAGAGTGTCGGGATAAGCATGTAGACTGTGAAGTTCTTCCATGTGATGTTATTCGGCCATTTGACGTATTCAGGCCCAGAGCTAACGAGTTCGCTCTCAAGCTCCGACAGCTCAGTCGCAAGTGTCGAGACGGTCTCGTCCGGGTGGTCGACCAGAGGGTGTACTCCGGGAGCTTGTGGTTCGTCTAAATCGATATTTGAACCTAAGTGAGTGGTGCCCGTGGGGAGGGGTGGGGTTGGCACTGGATCGGTTACATCTGGCACAGATGTCGGTTTCGATCCCGGAATCGATTCATCCACAGCGCGAACGAGACGCTGTCGGAGTTGATTGGCGTTATTCGCTGACACGTACGCCTTCGTCGATCCGTCCTCAGGCGGTGTAGGCACAGCGTTGGTGGGAGGCGTGGCTGGAGTATTCACACCTGTGCCCTCTACGCTGATCGCAGGTACTGCACGATGCGAAGTGAACTCGTTCTCGGAGCTGACCGTGCTGTGCCCATCTCCACCCAGTTCAGATCGACGCGATTCCGCGACGCGGAGGGCGTGAGCCCACCCTCCACATTTCTGCTCCACGAGAACACGAAGACGACTCTCTGTCTTGGATACCTGTCCAGCGACGTGTGATAGATACCCATTGACAGTCATGTAGCTGTGCATCTTCATGATCAAGACGAGCGAATGCAGAGTGAGGAAGCCAGATTGGACCCAAGGCCAGTGCCTGGGACAGCTTTGTTAGCCCTAAACAGATAAGAGGGAAGGTATACACACACCGGTTGAAAGTCCAGAGAACCACTACTCCCAACACAGCCGCCTGGAACGTGTGCTGGATCGTGACACCGAGCCAGTAATATCGGATCCAGCCGCTGCGGATGGCCATTGCAAAGGGTACACAGAGGCCTGTGGTCAGAACCAGCGTGGCATCGGAGATGGTGAGAGTGATCGCGTCTTGACTGATCTTGCGAGCGAACACGAGTGGCAAGAAATAGCCGTTCTCCTCTATTGAACGGATGTATGTTCTGACCGTGAAGAGAAACATGGAGATCCAGAAGAGACTGAAGAAGCCCTATAGGTGGTGGGCTCAGCTATATGTCTCATAGAGTATGCTGATAGCCGACGTACTCGGAATTCGTTCACACCACTCCTCTCGTTCGTTGTGTCGAACGCACTCTTTCGAGGCGTGAAGGAGACCATTGCTCTGAGCTTCTTGCTCTTCTTCGACCTGAAAGGTTTCGAGACATGGATGGTCCCTTCTTCAGTTCTGAATCCTCCGCTGACAGTCCGGCCGATGATGGGCGGGATCTCCGGAGGTGCAAGGCTACCATTCTCCTTCGAGGCCGGCGGCAACATTACGCTCGTCAAGAAAGCTCTTCCAACTAGACCAGCAACTTTAGCAGGCCGAGCAAGGGCAGAAGGCGATGTGGGAGGAACAAAGAGGCGATGCCAGGCTATGACAAACGGAGAGAGCTGGAGGCCCGTGCTGCGCACAACCTTTGTCAAATGCAGTTCATGATGTCACATCCCCAACAATTTGGATCATCACCATAACGAAAGAACGAAATAGCATCATATATACAGGATAATGTATGGGAGAGCCATCGAGAGACCATCAAGCAGAGCATTACTTTCAGTAGGCTATTCACCAACGCCGACCTCGTCCACCACCGGCTCCCGCATATGGTCCATAATCTGGGGGAGGACGACCTGCGTGAAGTGAGCGATAACAAAGAAGAGGAAAAACCAGGAACACGCACCTCCACCACCTCCTCCTGCTCCTCCACGTGGCGGCACTGGGGATTCGGTTCGAACCTGTGTCGAAGCCGGTATGACGGCGTTGCGGAAGAAGGCCATGATCTCGTCGGGTCGGAACATTGGACCTGATAGATTTCTCAATGTGATGAAGAGAAATACAACAAAACTTCAACGTACCATCAAACTGCTCCTTGGGAGGAAGCATCCCGATAAATTGAGCCAGAACGGCCGGGATAGTGACTTGCTTCTGAGGTGGCTCGTCACGCCCGCGTGGCATATCCTTCCTCATGCCGCCAGGGCCTGGGGCATCGCGATCACGATCCCACCCAGGAGGCGGACTGCCGAAGCGTGTTCGTCTCGTCGATGGATCTCTGCGATCCCGTTCGCGTTCTCTGTCACGAGAAGGTGAGCCCCTAGCCCGCTTGCGGTCGTCGTCTCGGCGGCGCTCGCGGTCGGGGGATGGTCCGCGTTTCCGGTCCGAGTTATTGGAGTTATTGGAGGTGTTCGCGATGGACATCGATGTCTCGGAACGAGTGGGGGCACCCAGACCCGGAGGAGCCGGCTGACGGAAACCGAAGCCCAGGTCTCGTGTGGCGATAGCGTCCGTGTTCATGTACGAGTGTCGCTGCGCAAACCGTTTGATAGGAGGATCTGGACACATGTCAGGGCCATAGCTCGAAGTAGTATGTGCAAAGGAGCTAACCGTTCGGGAACGTCTCCGCAAAGCGGCGTTCCATTTCCCGAGCTGTAGCGAGGTCCGAGTACTCGTAAATGTATCGTGCCCAGCGCTCCCAGATGGTGCGAGAGCGCGCAGGCGGAAGAGCTTGAGGTCCCGTCACGAACGTCTCGAAGAGTGCCCGCGCATCTATAGGTCTGCAGTAAGCTTCGCGCGATATGAACAATATCAAGTCGACTCACTGGGTTCGTCGTTGATAGACAGCAAGAACGACAGGTATTTGAGGGCGTAGCTGGGATCTTCTGCGAATACCTTCATTCCCATGTCGTAGATCTTCATGGAGATGTCCGGCCGTTTCGTGCAATGGTACTCGATCATAGCTGCGTGTTTGATGTCAGTTGTTGCACTCTCGTCAAAAGCGGTACCGGCTCACCGGATGCGTCGTACACCTCCCATGGTGTCCACTTGCTCTGACGTGCCTTCTTGAACACGTCTCGAGCAGCTTGTAGTCCCTCAGCCCGCCGAGCAAACCGCATGTACTTGACCCAGACGAGACCGTACTCGGATTTGCGATCCGTCAGTTCTTTTCCCTTCTTGTCCTCGACCATTGCCGAGCTTTGAGAACCTTGAGAACCTTGAGAAGACGACTGGCTTTGATTGGGGGCAACGCTGAGCATAGAGCTGTCGTTCGCCGTGAGGTTCGGGTCAGTCGCGACCGACGAGTTCGCGGACGACGTCCTTGCTTCCACTTCTTCGAGCTCGTGCTCTAGCTTGCGGAGGAAGGTCATGTAGAGCTCATGTGCCTCCGGGAAAGCATTTTTGGTCTCCAGTACCTCAGCTTGCGCAAAGTTCAGAACGAAGCTGGTCGGATTCGCCTCCAGGCCAGCTTTCAGGAGCGCTTCTGCTTCCGCATCCTTTCCAATCGACCGATACCACTGATACATCATGTACCAGATCTCGCTAAAGAACCGCATGCGAACCAGGGCAGCCCGGTACGCTCCCGTGAGACGGTGGATGAGCGTCGCCTTGTCCTTATCCTCCAGCTCCAGTGGGTTTGACTCTTCCCACTTCAGATAGGCCTTCCAAGCCGTGACAAGTGCACGATCACCCGAGCTGAAGGTAGGAGGAGCAGGAAGGAACAGACCAGAGCCGGATGTAGTGACGGGCGGGTAAAGAGGCGGTGTCAATGTTCGGAGATTGCGATAGACCTGACGGGCCTGCATGTACGATGGCATGCACTTCGACATCAGACCCTTGGCAAGTGTTTTGTCCAGCTTGTTTTCGAATGCCTCGTAGTCAGACCAGACCTCTTCCACATCACGAAAGGGAATCTGGACAGCACGCTGGTAGACCTTCCGGATAAGGAGGTTTCGTTGGTGTTGCTCTTCCTCAATCTGCTTCCCAGTCTTCGGCTGTCCCTCCGGAGTATGAGTGGCGACTGGCTCTTTCATGAAAGATATATATTCATCCCAGAGTCCCCGACTATCCTTGTCGTGACCGCAGTGAACCAAGGCGTAGTCATAAGACTGCCGAACTATCTCCCGTCCCGCAGCAGTAGTGTGGAGCTTCCTGAGGTAAACGATCAGTTCGCGAGTGGTTTCCGCACAAGAAAGGTGGACGGGCCTGATGTAGGTGATATAGTGCTTCCAGAGATCGACGAACGACGAAGCTCTGAGGAATTTCTTGAAGAGCTCCTCAGCTGTCTTGTACGTCGCGGGCGAATGAAGGAAGTGATTAATGTAAGCAATTTGCGCAGCAGGCTGGTCGAAGCGGTCAGTGAGCGACGTTTCATGTGCCAATAGGGTCGTGGACGCACGGTGTTCGGATACGCGTTCAACAGCCCGTCATACGCCGCCTGCACCTTCGTCATCACCCCCGAGGTCTCCGCCAGCTCAACCAGCCGGTACCATTTTGTCGGCTCATACGGTGAAGTGGCCAATTGTGCCAGTAAGGAGTCCCACTCGTTCACGGCATCGGCTGCATCGTCGGCTGGCTCGGTAGCTTGGGACGCCGGGATCTCAGCGAGTCCTTGCGCCGAGCCTACGGCTGTACCAAACATAGTCCTTGACGCACGCGCACACGGGTGACGAGATGTAGAGCAGGTTTCGTTCGCCTCACACAAACAGCAATCCAAGAGGAACGAACGTCGAAAGTAGAGCCTGCCGTCACATGACGTGTTTCCGAAACTAAACACAACACAAGCACATAACATTTCCTCTTATATAACACCTCACGCCGCTGTGATGTACTAGCTCGCTGATCCATCACTGTTTAAGAAACCCTGCTTCCGCCCACTTCTCGAAGATCTTGCCCATGAGTGTCCTGTCCACATCAGCGTGAGCAAGGCCGGGGGCGACAGAGATGGCCAAGTCAGTGATAAATGGAGTTTCTTGAGATGATGCGGCACCGCTACCGTACTGGAAGGGGCTCAGTATTAGAGTATAGATGCTCCCAAAGTAGCACTCACTTGAGCCAACCAGAGTCCAAGGAGCTTCCTACTCGGATTCTTCTCCACGTTCGGCTCACTATCTTCGACAGCCAAGACCCACGTTCGGGGAGGCACGATCTTGAAAGTCTTCCCAGAATCCCGAAGCCAATCGCAGACGTCGCTCCATGACACCATGTTAGGGTTCATGATGTGAAACACCGGACATCCTCCGCCGAACACGGTGCTGGGGTTTACGACAATGTCGAAGATAGCTGAGGCCGCGACGTCAATTGGCAGCCACGACACATCCTGCGCGAGATCTGGCAGCATCCCGACCTCGTCAGCAGTTCGGAGCATGAGCGGCCACCCCTCGCTCTCGTTCCACACGCCTGAGCGGGTGTCTCCGCAGAGCTGCCCGATCCGGAGTACGCTAACATGACCGTTCAACGAACTCTGGGAAGCGGCTTCGCACAGGTGCTCGGCCACCCATTTGGACCGGGCGTAGCCCATCGGGGCTGCGCTGGCTGGGTCGTCCGGAATGCGTTCGGGAATCGGAATGGACGGCGGCTGTCCGAGGACGGTGGCGCCCGACGAGCAAAAGTGAAAACTCGCAGGCGTGGTTCGGGTAGAGTTTGGCGTGGCCAGCTGGATGAGGTTGCGCACCCCGCGGATGTGGTCTGTCTCGAAGCTCCGGAGACCACCGACGAAGTTGACTGCCCAAGCAGCATGGATGACGTCCGTGACTCTACGGGCCAGATCCTCATATACTTTCACTGGAAGGCCGAGGTTGGCATCGCCCAGACGTGCTGCCAAGCAAACGACCTTTGCCTGATGTGAATTATCCAAGGCGGGAAGGCACCTTTGGTTGAGACTACTCTGGACGCGATCGTATGCTGAACGGTCGTCTTCCGCACGACATAGGCAGACGACCTCCGAGAAATGCGTCCTTGAGCCGTGCAGAACTTGATCCAGCAGATGTGCGCCGAGGGCTCCAGTAGCCCCGGTGATGATCTGAGAAGGAAATGTCAGCCACGCTCTCTCCATAAGAGTGAAACAGTCTGACCAGAACACGTGCAGCACCACCAGAGCGACCATCGTTGACAGATGCCAGCGGTGATGGGTCACTCAGGCTGTACTTTTGTATGAGCTCCTTCATGAGCGCCAGCTCCTCCTCCTGTGAATTGTCGCCGCAACTCTCATCCGTGACCTTCGTGTACAGCAGAGATGAGAGACGCCGCAGGGTGGCACACTCGTACACCACGTTCGACGACAGCTCCTGCCCGCCGAGCTCAACCTCAGACTGAAGGCGGTTGCGGATCCGCGCCGACTGGAGAGAGTCGACGCCGTAGCTGAAGAGGTCCGTGTCCAGGTCAATGGCCCCGCGAGGAGACTTTTTGTTGGAGGTTATCTCTCGTACGACGCCAAGGACGTAGTCCTGTGCGTCCTCGAGAGACACCAAGGTAACTTTGTGGAGGTCCAAGGTCCCGGTCTCGAATTGTTGATATGTCTGTGCAATTTCGTGCTCAAAATGCCGATAGACCAGTGGACGCTGAACTGTGCCCTTCGAGCTCTTCGAAAAGGTCGAATTTGACGGGAGCACCAGAATCATGTCCTTGGCTGGTATACGCGCATGTCCCGAGACGATAGGGTTGACCGACTCGATGATAGACCACGCTTGTCTGCGGACCTCATCTTCGCTTATTACAGAGGCCGATGGAATGACCATGACGCCAATGTATGCACGGTTGACTCCAAAGACGAGCCCTTCGTCAATACCAGAAGAAGGCGGAGCTGAGTTGAGGGCCGTCTCGAAGGGTATAGAGTCGACCTTCTTGCCGTTGACGAGCACCAGCTACATATCGAGTGAGCTTAGCGCCCGATAGTCTACATGTCGAGCAAACTGACCATGTCATCCTTTCGGCCGAGATACTTCCAGGCGTCTGGGATAGTCGAATGCAGGATGTACAGATCGCCAGTCGCAAATGAACCGTCGGGCCGGTTGGTCTTCGTCTGCATCGCACGTCAGATCATCACAAGACAGAACAAAGTAACCTGCTCACCATACACGGCCAGTTCTTCTGGATAACCAGCTCCGCGGTACCCTCGTCTTCCTGCGGCTCAAACACAAGGGCGCCTCCACTCCCTCCACTCCTCAGGTACTGCCACTCCTTGTCGTGCTCAAAGTCCCGGGCCGAGCTCATGAGGAACCCACACTCCGCCGAGCCGTATCGGCTGAGCAGCCGGACGCCCTCGGCAACGAGCCGATCGCCCAAATCCTGGGGCAGTGGAGCTCCGCCGGTGCCGATCATATCTAGCTTCTTCAGGAAGCTCATGGAGGCACTGTCCTCGTCGTTCTCGACCAGCATCTTCAAGACATAAGGCACGCAAGAAAAGTACTTGATTCGGGTGTGATGGTCGAGATTGCTAGGCTGCTTCAGAGCGAACCGCTTGCATGCGTCTAGCGATTTGAGGATGTTGGATCGTGTGATGGGCACCTCCGGAGGGAAGAGGTAGAGCATCGCCTCGCTGTTCAGGCTCCGGACGAGGTCGGCGAGCCCTCCGTGATACAAGGGCGTTGCGCTAGAGGCATGTTAACATGGATGGGCTGAGACAGTTAAGGAGTTTGGACCTGAAGCATGCTGGAGCACCCAGGATGCAAGGATGCAAAGTTGTCATGACTCGATGGGTCTGCGGTAGCGGCTTGGGTAGCCCAGACGATGTGCCGGAAGAGTGGTAGATGAAGCATGTACGGTTTGACTCCTTCTCAGGACTGAAAGAAGCGGTGAATGTCGGAAGGGAGTGCGTAGCAGGTGCATCCCAGATAGTGCGAGGTGGTAGAGGAACCAGACTCATGGATGTTTCATCGCTCGACAAGCGGGTTGTTTCTTGAGCAAGCTGGTGCAAGGACGAATCGTACACGAGGCACTTCACGTTCATCTCCGTGCATAGGTGTGAGATGGCGGCAGGTGTACATTGGGGCCTGCACATGCACGTCAGAGAGCTCGACGAGCAAGAGGGACGCTGAAACTCACGCAATGAGCAGGACGCTCAGGCCCATCCTCATAGCCGCAAAGAGCGTCACAACAAAGTCTAGGGAGCTATGAGAGAGCAGGCCGATTGTCGTGGAGGCACCGTCCTCAGAGTCGAGTAACGTCAGACTCTTGTGCTCCGTGTAGTGGTGAGCGACGGTACTAGACGCGTCCCGTAGTTCGCGATATGCTATAACGAGATATCAGGATCACATGCATCTCAAACGAAGCTAACGCAGACGTACTAAGTGTCTTGATACCCCACTCCCCATCCTGCTTCGGCACAGGCATGCCTACCACAGGCATATCTGGGTGTGTCTCGGCTTGCACATCGAGCAGCTGGTTCAAAGACACCCATGAATGCCCCTGCAGCTGCGCCGCCTGTCCGAGTGTACAAGTGAAGTACAAGGGCGTAGACATGGTGGACGAAGGAAGAAACCAGCTCGATCCAGTGTGCGTTCTGACGTCGTCATCGTGCGTGAATATCGATTGCTGGCCAGAACTTTGTGAATCACGCTTGTTGACGTTTCGGCATACGTTGTATCATTGTTTTTGTGATCACATACGATGTGAGCCTAGGGGAGATCGTGGGCAGAGAGCAAGGGGTTGTGGGAGCCGGGTAATTCAATTCACGCTGTTCCTCCCTCTCGACCTCTACAAGTGTGGTATACTCCGTTATGCAATGCCGTCCCCATGAACATTCCATTCAAATCTAGTGCTTGCTCGCCTCAACTGAATTCATCAGCGAAAGCACACACATAATCGAGACGGGTACACCGACCTCATCAAGCCGCCTCGACCGTCTTCAGCGCCTCCTCAAACTCGTCCCAGTGGTCCATGACCACAATCGCCCCACACTCCTCCCGGAGCACCGTACGCATCTTCGCGCGCTCCTCCTCGGTGTCGTACGCGCCGACGTACCCAACGAGCGGGATGCCCGCCCTCTTCGCGGCCGTCGCGCCGCTCTTGCTGTCCTCGACCGCGACGCAATGCTTGGGCTCCGCGCCGAGGCGCTCGCACGCGAACAGGTACACGGCTGGGTCGGGCTTGCTCGTCGGCGTGGGCAGCGACGACGCCGCGGAGAAGACGGTCTCGCCGGGGAACGCGCCGTCGAGCCCGACCTTCTTCAGGCTCGCTTGCACGCGCGGCAGCGCGCTGCTGCTCACGACCGCGAGCTTGTACGTGCCCGCGCGGTCGAGGCGCCGCACGACGGGGAGCGCGCCTACGCACGGCTCCGCACGCGCGGCGAGCGCAGCGGTCACCTGCCCCAGCTCGCGGTCGACGTACGAGGCCAGCTCGGGCTCGGGCAGCGCAAAGCCGTACTTCTTCGTGAGATTGACCAGCATGCCGCGGAAGTTCTGCCCGACAAATTCGTGCAGGAGGGAGGGCCCCGTGTACCGGTCCGCGACGCCGTGCTTGTCGAGGACCTCATTCGCAAGCTCGGCGCACGCCTCGAAGGCGATCGACTCGGAGAGTACGAGCGTGTTGTCGCAGTCGAAGAGGATGTGTGTGATCTGTGGACGGAATTGGCGTGTGCAGACGGATCGCCTTAAGCTGCTCGGGACATACCTTGGGCATGGCGAGAGTGGTGGTGTGAGACAGGATGTACTAGCCGATAGTAGTCCGAGCGCGAGCTCTTGTAACAGCAAAGGTGGGACAACGAGAAAGGAGTGTCGTTACTTCGATGTGGGCCAGGTTCAAAACGCATGGCGCCAAGGAAGGCCGATCGACATGACCTCATTCCGCAATTTGAACTGTCCGAAACTTGCAGATGTCATTGTACGCGGTAGTCACGATGCTATTACAGCTGGTTGATGTCCACAAGCATTGTTGAAAGCTGACAATACTGAGAAGGGGTAAAGTTACCGGCTATAGCTTGTGGCCAGCATTTTCAGCGTAGCAAGCATTGTTCCCGTTGTTACTGGTTGTCAGCATTGTTGCTGGGGTAGGAGCAATCAAAAGATATACCATCCTCTTCAATCTCTATTCACCTCCTTGGTTGTCGATCTCACACTCGACCGTTCCGAATAGCCCATCGATCAGTACTTAATTAGTAGGCCACTGTGGGAGTCGAACCAAGCTGCTCGCGCGAAACGGTAAGTTGGAGCCGGCGCATATACCGTTGAGCCAAAAGCAAGTGATTGTGTATTATTTGTATGTTTTATGTCGACGCCGTGACCATCAGTCATCCTATTCTTTGCATCCGTTTGGCCCTCACCCAGTCACGTACATTCTATACAGGTGCTTGCATACGGTTCCATTGAATACGGTACAGTACATCATGCTATTATATTCAAGCTCTCAACTACGCACCAAGGTCCACCACTTGACTTGTATTTGTTGCCAACAAGCACCGTGCCTCCGTCAATGTTGCCCGGCACGCCGCCGTGCGCCTTGCGGTCGCTGCGGTTGACTCTCCCTTGCGGATGCCCCAAGTCTCTGTGGTCAGGAAGCTGGTTGAGTTGTGCGAGGCCGCTGCAGTGGTGATCGCGGTCAAGCGCGGGGCGGTGTGAGCTCGTGAGTACATGCACAACGAAATGAATATTGGCACCTACCAACGGTCTCACGGATCCGGTTGGTGCCGTGCGAGACGGCGGCAGCAGCCGCTCAACTGCAGCTCCGCGATCGACGGCGGGAACGCGCCCGAGATGTCGAGCCCGGGTGTCTGCGTGGGCGCGGCGGTGGCGCCAGATTTGTTGTACCAGTTGAGCCCGGTCATGGTCGGCGCGTGCGCCACGGGTGTGGACGAGATGATCGAGTGCGTCGTCGGCGGGATCGCGCCCGCGCTCGGCATCGTGCCCTCGATGGGGACTGCCGTCGGGGGTACGCCGCCCGCGGGGTGGATCAGACCGGTCGCCGGGAGCACGTTCGCGTCTGTCACCTGGAGGGCGCCCGCGTTTGCGTGCGGCGCCGGGGTCGCAGTCGTCCTGTGCGGGATCGCGGTGTGCATTGACGTCGCGGGCGGGAGCGTCACCGCCATTGGGTCGTATATCAGCAAGGGCACGGCCTGCGCGACTGCGGGCGTCTGGCCCGGGACGGCGGTGAGCGCGCCCGAGCTCGCGGCGTCAGCTTTTGCGCGCTGGCCCATCTCGCTCAGCGTCGTTGAAGCCTCACTGGTCCGCGGGCGTGCTCGGCTGCAGAGGCGGGAGACCACACATGATTGTGTGGATTAGGTCATCAACAAGTCGGGGGTCGTGAATGCGGCGGTTTGGTGGGAGTACGTTGTGCAAGCGGGAGGAAGTATTGAAGGAAACTGACACTGCCAGTTGACCCACCCTCTCGGTCTCCTTGTTCAGTAGGTACATTGTGTTGTACGAGGCTGCGGCAGTGGTGGTCGCAGCCAAGCGCGGAGCTCTATGAACTTGTCAGTACATGCACCATGGCAGAGACAGAGGAGCACGTACCTACAGTCTCGCGGTGCCATGCAGGACGGCGGCAGCAGGCTGCAGCTGTACCACCGACCGCTGCCTCACGCGCGTTTGTAAGACGGTCCGCAAGCGTGGATGGCTGCTCGCTGAGGCGCTTGTCGCTTGTCATGTAGACCGCGATGCGCTCTTGCCGACGGTGCCGGGGAGCGCGCATAAGCTACCAATGTGCTGAATCACACCAGTCATGATTATACATATAGTCGCGACAAGATAGTTGAGTAGGGTGCGGTGGTACTACGCTGAGGGCCTGTCGCGGATGTTGTGATTGGAGAGAAAGGTCGAGGTCTCAAAGTGCGCGCAACTTCCAGGCCGCTGTTACACCATCTACAACCCTATCGACGGTGACATGTTTCTACGCATGGGTAATTAGAGTTGCTATATACATATATGCCCTTGTTCTCGTATTTTTAGGTGTACCCAGGAGAGCCTGACAATGATGACCACGCGGTGACCAGCATGCTCAGCAGATCGAGAATGCTGACAAGCGGTAAAAACCGTGACCCGTACTTCTTCAAGTTTCGGACAACATCTACCGGAGATGCCGGAAGCAAACCTTGTACACGCACTTGTCCCAAGCACAGGTGAACGGGGTCGATTGCGAGTACTACACTATGCACAGATATGAGACGAGACGAGACGACGAGACCAGCAGAAGAAGACCAAGGATGCGACACGACAAAGAAACAAACGTGGAATGCGGCAGACGGCAGCGACGGCGGGGCGTGGAACTAGTGGGGCGCGCGGCGGGGTAAGGTATATGCGTGCATGCGTGCGGTGGGTGCGATGGGCAGTACAGTGGGTTGGGGGTGTTGGGCTCAGGACGACTGGACCCACAGCGAGGTGAGGAACCCGCGCGTGCTCTGCACAATGTCCGCCGCGCGCGCCGCGATCGAGCCCTCGCGCTCGCGCTCGGGCCGCTTGCGCCCGCTCGGCGGCGGCGAGCGCGACGCCTCCGCACCGGCGGGGCTGCTCGACGGCGGGCTGACGCTCGTCGTCTGCCGCGGCTCGACCGGCGCGGCCGCCGCGACCTGCAGGAGCCCGGGGCCCTGGCCGGACAGCCGGCGAGACGCGCGCGGGCTCGACGGCCCGCTGCGCGTCTGCGGAGACGCGGGGAGGGTGGGCGTCGCAGGCATCGGCAGCGTCGGCGGCGGTGCCGCGCGGGACACGCTCGGGCCGAGCGCGGGCGTGTGCACGGCAGATGCGGTGTTCGAGCTGGTCGCGGACGAGCTTGCCTCCTCCGGGAGCGGGCCGAGGCGCGACGGCTGCGCAGGCGGGGACACGATGCTCGGCGGGCTGAGGCTGTCGCCCATGCGGCGTGCGGGCCCGCGGCCCCGCGGGTTGTTCAGGCTGTCCGTGCTGCCCGTGCGATTCCGCACGCGGATCTCGCGACCCCGTTCACGCCCGCCCGCGTACGCCGCACCGGCGACGCTGATGATCGAGCTGCTCGGGCTGAGGCTGCCGAGCGGGCTGCCACCCGGGGCACGCGAGGTCGAGGCGGCACGGTCGCCACCCGGCACGCGCGTCTGGCTGCGCCCGCGCCCGGTCCGCTCGTCCGACATGGAGACCGAGTCGATGGACTCGCTCACGCTGCGCGAGCGCGAGCGCCCACGGCCGCGAGGCGGGCTGTCCGGCGAGAGCGACTGAGTGGGCGGCGAGAGCAGGCGAGGGCCCCCAGCGCGGCCGGGCACAGCCACGGGCGCCGAGTGTCCCGGCAAGACGTGTTCAACCTGAGCCTCCGTGACTTCGAGCGCAGGCGTGCGCGCCCCCGCATCCTCGAGCTGCATCGTCGCGGGCAGGTTATGCGAGCTACGTCTCCGGCGCGGCGTCCCGGGCACCTGCTGCCCGCGTGCATACTCGGAGCCGATGTCCGCGCCGGCAAAGTAGTCCTCGCTGTCCTCGAGCTGCGGGCTGCGGAGTGGGCTGCGGAGGGGCGTTCCCAGCTGGCGAATCGGGCTCGGGCTCGCATTGACGACGGCGCCGGGGGTGAAACGGGCATGCGGGGTTGGCGGGCCATACGCACGAGGGAGGCGCGGGCTCGGCAAGCCGCTGCCTCCGATCGCGAAGCGCGACTCGCGGTGGACATGGACGTCCTCGGAGCTCTCCTCGCCGCGCGAACGGTCGGACAGGAGCGAGTACGCGCTCCCGCTACGCGAGAGCGGGACATAGACGAGCGTGCCCGGCCCAATCTGCGAGTTGGTGTTCGCAACGCCAAGCTCCTCCTCGTCCTCGGCACCGGACGTCTTGAGCATGGTCGGCGCGATCGGGGCGATCGTCGCTGGCGTGTCCTTGTCGCCACTCAAGGTCCGCGTGATCGTCGGCCTCCGTATTGACGCGAGCATCTGCGGCGCGGCGGCGGTCATGTTTGCGAACGAGTTGCTTCTCGAGCGTGGCCGGATCTCGAGCACGTCGTCATCATCCTCCTCGTCATCCTCAGAGTCAGACCCCGACGGGCTCTCGGAGTCTTCCTCCTCTTGGAAGACCTCTTCGTCCTCATCAAAGCTAGAAGCCAAACATCAGCACCCGCGACATGTGACGTAGTTGCTGATTGCGAACCTCGAATAGTGGTGTGGCGCCTGGCCGTAGAGGCGCGCGCCGCGGCCATTCATGGACGCGGTCCGCTGCTTTGCCTCGCTCTCCGAGTGCGTGTCGATGGCAATACACTGCTCGACGAACGTGTTGAACGAGATGTGTTTGCGGCGTTGTGGGGCGAGAACGGCCTCGGCCGAGGAGTCGCGGTCGGAGTTTGAACTCGACTGGGCTTCATCCGATGTGTCCGCAGGCATGCCTGCAGGCGGCGCCACGCACGGCGGCAAGTCCTTGCGGAACGACTGCGAGCGCCGCCAGCGCATGATTTGCGAGTCCGACTTTGTGTGCAGCAGCGAGGGCCGGGTGGCGGCAAAATCGAGGAGCGCGTCCGTCAGCCGCTCGTCGTCATCCGGGTCCTCGTCGTCGACGGGCGGGCTGGGCGGGAGCGGGATCGCGAGCAGCTCGGAGACGGAGCGATACTTCAAGATCGGCTTCGTCGCCACGCTCATGATACTCGGCGAACGGAGCTGGCTCGGCGTAGAAAGATCGAGCGACTCGCCCGGGGCCCGCTCCTTGTCCACTCCGCCTGGGTCCGGCTTGGGCTTGGGGGGAGGTGCCCAATCGATGGCTGTGTGATAGGGCCCGTAGAGCCAAGTGACGTCCGAGTCCTTCAGCCTTTGTGAAAACAAGGATGAGTAACCATTGGATGATGACATCAGAGGACGAGTCTCGCTCACCAGTTGAGCGTCTCGGGGCTGACAGTCTTGAGCTTGTTGCGCTGTTTCCACCACGTGCGCCAGGACGCGTTCTCGAGGCGGGCGCCGTTTGCAATCTCGTTCTTACGACGAGTCATGTCCCGCCACGAGCGCCAGACATCCTCCTCCCGCCAACGGTGGGAGAGGTAGTCAACCTGGCCACGGGGCAGAGTCGGGCCCAGCGAGGTATCATCGACGACGACGGTCGCGTTGACGGAGACGAGGAGGAGAGGCAGATAGTTTGCCATCGCCCGCGGGATGGCGCGGGGAGGGGGCAGCGGCGAAAGAGGCCTCGGCAAGCGGAGCACGGCCCCTTACGTCGTATAATTTCCGCGTGCGTCTCTTCGGCCCGACCCGGTCCGTCTCACACGTGAGCCCCCGGTGATCTCGCCCGATCGGTTGTCCCGACGGCTCGTCCCGGCTTCCCCTCCTTCCCCTTCTCAACCCACCCGTTAGACTTTTTTTCTGCTTGGGTGATCGAGCCGTCGTCATAGTCCGCCCTCATGATCAGCCTCCGCTGGTCGTGGATGAGCCCAACATTGGCGGTCACTGCGTCCACCCTTTGGGCCCGCGCGCAGATCTCCCCGCAGTCTCCCATCAGACGCCCCCCCCTTGTGCTACCCCGCATGCTCCGGCCGCGACGTCACATGGTGCGTGCAGTGCCCACATCCGCCGTTGTGCCTCCGGCGCCTGCCCGCTTCGGCGCCTTCGGGCGCACCCTCTGTCCCCCGCCGCGCCCCCCCGCCTGACCCACGCGGGACTTCGAGGGAGGGGGAGCCCGAGTCGGCCCGTGCTTCCGCGGCTGGCTGATTGTGAGCGACCCGGCTTCTGCGGCGTCGCTGCGATCCGTGCCCGGCACCGGCACCATTCACCGGCATCAGCATCATCGCGCGCCCGCCCGGCCGCGCGCGTCAGGGTTGCGCGCTGCGACCCCCTGCGCGCACACGTTTCGGATCATGCACGCTGGCCCTGCTGCTGTTGTGCTGCTGCCGTGATGATCATGCAAGGCGACAAAGGTCCAGCGCGAGGGCCGGCTGGATCTGTCCTGCAGCTGGTCATGGGACGGCGACGCGATTATCGGCGCGAAACATCGATGGATGGCTCATTTCATATGTGCACGCTTCGTCACCCTGAAAACGTGTCAGTCATGCGGCACTGCTAGCTGTATTGAAGCCACCATCTGTTGCTTGCTTGTGCTGGCTGCAACTAGGATAGCTGGGACACCCCGATGAGGTACAGCTTCTGGTACATGCATTTACCAGGCGGAAGCTTGCATGCTCGCGTGCACGGTTCCACCTTGGGCGAGTCGCCTGCACGCGAACGACCAGCACCACAGGCGCGCGCCAGAATCCACCGTTGCCAGCGACCCGATTGGCACGGAGGTCGACTGCACGACTCACCAATTACTTGGATCACCTCACGCCCGTCTCCTCCCATCTTGCCATCTCCACGGGTGCTGTCCGGCGGAATGATTACCAGACAGCTTGATTGCGTGCTGCCTAGCGAGCCGAGCAATTGCGAGGGCGCGTGTTCATGTGGTGCTCATCTATCACTTTGGACGACAATGAGCGCTCATTTGACAAGCACTACTCGGATACTTATTTCGACCACACATGTGCGATCTGATAGTTGGCCATCGTCTACAAGAAGCACCTGGCAGTCAGTCAACCTGAGCGAACTCATGCTGGCGTGCGAAACACATTGATGTGTGCATACCATAGACTCGGGAACTCGACCTGCCTTCTGGCTGCCACCTCATTCAGTGTTATCAACTATGCCTCACTTGAGTGCTCTCGGCGTGGGGCTGTCGGCGAGGGCATGATGCTGAGTGCGTGCGTGCTGGTCACGGTGTTGGTACTCTTAGGGCTGGCTGGGGCGATGGCGATGACACAGATCCGAGTCCAGTATATAGTATCACTGTATGGAACGTGAATAACCCTCAGAATACCTCTCGGGTTCACAGTGTCCACTCGACTGCACCTGGAGCTCAACAGGATTGCGTGAACTGCATGTGTGCACAAGGTGGTCAAACACCATAGTCTAATTGAAAGAAAATCAAGACAGTATATGTAGTGCGTACAACATCAAAGACACTGGACGAACTATTTAGCAGGAGATGCTGGGAACATCGCACGTATAGTACATCTTAAACGCGCAGGTCCCTCCCGGAATCTCGCAAGGGCCGAACGACCTGTTCGTGTCTGAGCAGTGTCCGAGCTTCGTGCCGTCGCCGCCTGAGATGTAGACGTCGTACCCGTTGCCGGTGTTGTACAGATCGTAGCGCTTGCCCGTGTTGCAGAGGTTGTTGACGTTGATCACGCTCGGGTACGGGTTGTGGAACAGGTCTTGGTCGGTGTTGCCCCTGTTGCCTCCACCCTGGTTGGTGAGGTACGAGCATTTCTCCCGGTTCCAGGCGGCGGCCTGGCCGCCGAAGAAGTTTAGCTGCGTGGAGCCGCCGGAGATCGCGTCGCAGTTCATCTGGAAGAGGTTGAACCCTGCGTGGACAGGCAGGACGCCGAAGGTGGCGGCGATAGCAACGATGGAGGCTGCGAAGAACATGCTGATTCCCTGAGGTCATCGTGAGCTTCACGTATCGTACATGGTTTATGCCTTTGGTGACTGACCGGTGTGACGACGATGAAGTGGATGTGAAAGGCGAGCTGGAGAGGCGGTTTTACGAGTGATAGGATAGGTGAGGTGTCGAGAGATGGGTAGACTGCCGTATGAACGGAGATCTGAGAGTTGGTAGCGCAAATGACCAGCTACTTATACGCATAGACGAGTGAAAGAGGCACGATTCAAGGGCAGAATCGCCGTCCCAGTGCCCGTGAGAGGATCAGGTATGTGTCAAAACAAAGGCATGTGCCCGTAGCGCGTGTACGCAAACGCATGGTCGCGATGATCCAACTTTGAGAGAAGGTGGTTAGCCGCAAAAGAAAAGTGCTTCTTGAATGATTTTGCGTGATCGGACCTGTCATCATCAGAGATACGTTCAAATAATTTGATGTCGTTCGCATGGTGGGGCTTC
>LCTX01000051.1:0-20776 GCA_002233555.1 Limonomyces culmigenus | reverse complement strand
TCCGTGAACTTGCGCGGACCGGTGGAAGTCAACAACTCCTCGGTGTCGGAGCGTGGAGAGTGGAGAAGTACCAGATTGTAGATCCTGTCCGGTGTAAGGATCACATCCGCCTCCTCTCATCGTCCTTCTTTCTCTCCTCTATTCTTGCGGTAGGCCCGGGGAGTGCCAAGAGCGGGTGCCCCTGCCTGCTCGTTTTCAACTTCAAAATCCACGTCATCCACGTGGCGCCTCGTCTTGACATCGACGCCAAGTTCTTTCGCGTACTTGAGTAGGACCCGTTGGACGTCTGCGCGGTGTGCAACCCAAAGCGGAGTTTTTCCTCCACGTCTGGCATGAGCGTAGATGTGCCAAGCTCAGTATCATCAGAGTGATGTCGAAGATAGTTCGCCTCGAGCACGATGGCGTCCTTCTGCAGACGATCGAGGCAGCCCCACTGCTAGAGAAGACGCGCAAAGTTCGGCGTGACCTGGATGCTAGACCCAACGTCGGCAGTCTCTACAGCTTGCTCGCAGGTAACAAAATTTCGAAGCCGCGACGAGAGAGCGCAGCAGCTGTAGTCAATCCACCAAATACTGGCGCCGACGATCGCGATGCGTAGAGTGGGCAGATGTGCAGAGAGCTCATCCCAGCCGACGTTCGGCATGATGATGAGACGAAGTAACTTGTCCTCGAAGAGTTATGTATACGTGTTAGCAAAGCGGGGAGCGAATCATCTGGTGGATATGTCGCCTGTCATGATTGTCATGCCGAGCGGGAGGCGCGAACGGACTATCCTTGAGATATAATGTCACCATGAAGACTGCGGGCATTTTGGTACTTGAATGGGGCGTTCGCGCAGAATCCATGTCAAAACAGATCCTTATGCGAGAATGTGAGGGATGGACCCGGATGGTGGTGGTCCAAAGCCAAGTCCAGTCGAGACCCAAGTGCCATGACCTGCTCTTCCTCCTTCCTCGAACGGGTCACTCGTCGGATATGGTCCTGTTGAGCAGCACCTGGCCTGATGTCTCGGCTACAACATGAAGACAGCGGAATTTTGGAGTCTGAGCTTGAGGAGGGCTTTGCTCGCATGTTCTCTCCAGAGGAGCTCGGACGCGCTCAGGCTTGGGTGAATTGGCTAGATGAGGTGCGTCCTCGCTATCCCGTTCCGCAAGGCCAAGCTCATCACATCAACGAAAGGCAATGTTACTACTGGAGCCCAACAGCCGTATTTATATTCGATCACTTCACAAACTACGAGATTTGGGAGGCCGCGCTGGTGTCGTCCCGAGCGGTTACTTCCTTCCCGATACAATCGAGCTGGTCTCTCGCGACCCCGTATCGCATGGCGGGTATTCCAACGTGTATCAGGGGATATATGATGGAATTCCGGTTGCCCTCAAAGCACTTCGCCTAGTCTCCGCTGATCGCATGAAAGTGGACAAGGTACGTCCCTGGATGTTCGTCCCAGCAACACAGCGAATGACCTCTTTCCCGCAAGGCGTTTTGTCGCGAAGTTATAGTCTGGAAGCATCTAGTGCATCACAATATAGTCCCCTTCCTCGGAGTCTCTACACTCTTTCCGAACTGCCTCGTCAGTCCTTGGATGCCTCACGGAAGCCTGCGTTCTTATATGGAGACCAACCCCGATAGGGATAGGTCATCATGGGTTAGTTCTTTCTTATCGTCGCGTCGGGATTCAAACCTGATTCCATTACCACCAGCTTATGGATACCATCAGAGGACTGGCATACATGCACAATCTGGGACTAGTTCATGGAGATTTGAAAAGCGTGAGACAAACTTTCGCGATCAAGTCGCCTTAGTAAACCTCTCAAGTAGACCAACATACTGCTCGATAGCGAGCTACGAGCGTGCTTAACCGACTTCGGGCTTGCTGCGCTTGTTCAGCAAACGACGGGGTTCACGATATCGAGTGGACAGGGCGGGTCCGCGAGATGGATGGCGCCTGAGCAGTTCGAAGTGGATACTCCGGAGCAAGCTCGACCAACCACGAGGAGCGACATGTATTCGTTAGGTGTGGTGTGGTGGGAGGTGAGTTGCTCATACACAAAAACTCTATACCTCTAATGTGATTCAGCTCCTTACTGGGCTTATTCCATACCCCGAGCTGTACAACGAAGCCCAGGTCATCATCAAACGACTTAACGGCGACGTTTTATCGAAGCCACACGACACCCATCCACAACTTTGGAACTTGGTGCGGGACTGCTGGAAGGTGGATCCGTACGAACGGCCCACAGTTGATCAAGCACTCGTTCGCATGGAGAGCTTGTCGACATCTTCTCCTAAAGCTGAATCACCAACTCAACCATGGACCTTCAAATCGACTCTCAGTGCTGTGCCCATGCCGATGGAAGACGACGATGACACCGTCATTCTTGTTTCATCTCCACAGTCATCGTCTCCCTTCACTAAGCTAGAAATGCTCGATGTAGAGGTGCTCGAAGACCCGCATGATGACCTGACCTCCGAGTTTGGGCAAACATTGGAGGAGATGGATGACGGACATTCGATTGCTAGCATACTCTCCATGAACTCGTCAACAGTCAGCTTGGAAAACTTTTCATATGATCAGATCGACTTGTCAGGTACGTTTCAACCCGGCTACGTCAGCTATCTTCAGTATCTCACTGAAACTGCAGATAAAACGCTCGGTCCATGGCGCTACGGACGTCCTTTGTCTGCATCCAGTACAGACTACGCGATTGCCTTCGGCTCTCAGGATGGCTGGGTCCGCGTCTGGACCATGCGGGTTGACAGTTTCGACTGCCAGTCATTTCAGTCGTCTTCATACGGTATCCAAGCCTTGCAAATTTCACCAACTGGCCATGTCGTCACTGCTGGGAACAATTTGTATGACCCTGTCACTCGAATGTGGGACCTCACGTCTGGTACCGCCGTCGCTTTAGATTTGTTTGAATCGTCCAGTCTACGCGTCGAAAAGATGCTCTTTTCGTCCGATGGATCGTTTTTAGTCAAGATGGGCACTTGTTCAGGCGAACGGACTTGTCTCGAAGTCTGGCAAACGGCACCTCCCAAGATCCTTTCAAGGGTTGATTCGGACGAAGTGATATCAAGTCTTCGACTCATTTCTATTTCCCCAGACGACAAAACATTGGTTGCTGTCGACCGTGACGGGGATATTCACGTCTATCAAGTGTCAAACCACGGAGAGACACTCATGCACTCCGCGTCCTATACGCCTCATTCGGACTGGCGAGTTGAGACACTTTGCTTCTGCAGGCCATCCAATGTTCGGCTTCTTCACCTCGAATCGTGGTCACACACTCTTCAGTGCGCAACCATGGGCCTGGAGACAGGCTTCAGCACTTTGGTGCCACTGCGAAACCCCGCGGCAAACTCTTGGCGGAAGCCGCAGATCACATGTACCGCATTCTCGCAGAACGGGAACCGCATCGCGGTTGGCTTCCAGGGAGGTCACATCTCAGTGTATCGTGCCTCTGACGGCAAGGCAATGGACCACCTGCTCGAACATCATGGGCTGCCCGACAGGCCCGCAATATTAGATGTGACCTTCACCGCGAGCTCGGACTGTCTGTTTAGCACGGACGCTACGGGTACCTGCTGGCTATGGCATGTCCCTACGGCGCGAGCCGTCATAGCATTCACACCAGATGGCGGAGTAGAGCATCAGGACGTGACTGTTCTCACCAAGTTTCGATGCATGGTCACTGCATGGCGTCGAGAGCAACGTATGCGTAGGGATAGCGAGGCCACGCTGACGGATCTCCTGGCTGGCTCCGGGTAAACCAAGATGGATCATTAGACCAATGTAAAGTATAAATGATGTAACATAGGGCAATCATTCTACGTCATCGTCCTCAGCCGCTCTCGAACTTGTATCAGGCTGGCCACTGTTCGCATGCAAAGAGGACATCGGAGTCAGGCGTGAAGAAGAGAGGTTGATGAAGGGCATGGTTGCTGCCCTCGAAGTAGGATGCGAAAGGGGAGTCAAGGATCGGGTTACACCAACGCCGAGCATGGACTGTCCAAACATGGAAGTGTATCGGGGCTTGGGAGCTGCGACATGAGAGAACCCTGTGGGTGTGAGAGGGCGGGGCGTCGCAAGGTGAGTAGGCATCTGGGTCATCAGGTCGAGGCCGAGTTGCGAGAGCGAGTTCAGTCCTCCAGGTGCTGTGCGCTCATGAGTCGATCGATGGACGCTCAGGTTCGTGGTGGACACGGAAGCTCGTAAGCGGGGCATGCCTAGGACACTGCCGAAAGGTTGAGGTGCAGGACTTGACGATCGAGAGGCGTTGAAGATACCAGTGGTCCAAGTCGACCACTTGCGGCCGCGTGCGGGATCCGTAAGGAATGTTCCTCCCGCAGGTTCGGGGCTAGGGGAGGGAGCAAGTTCTTCGAGAGAAGGTGCCAGCCCCGACGAAAGGGTGTGAACCACACGCTTAGCGTTTGCAACATCGTGCTCCATTTCGTCGCGCTTCCGAGTGAAAGTGTTCGTGCTTCGCGCAATCTTGGGATCTGTGCCCAAGATGAATGCTCGAATTTCGGTCTCGATGGTTAAGCGTCCATCGGACTCGAGGGTATCGAGGTGCCCGCATAAGGAGAGGAGAGTGGTATATCCTTCCGCCAAACGCTCCTCGTCGGCGATTTGGATCTCCAGCTCCACGCGAACGTCCTCGTTCACATCATCGAGCCGGTTCACGACGGTGCGAAGGGTAGATAGTGTGGAAGTCTCAATAGAGGTATTGGTTTCAAGTTCCTCCTTCAGGGCGCGCAGAGAGAGATGGCAATCGTGGAAAGCACGAGAAAGCTCCTCGTATCGCTTTCGCGCGTGTCGAAGGTCGGCCAGGAGGGGGTGAGCAGTCACGGTCGTCTCCAGGGATATGTCTTCAGTCGAGGAGGAAAAAGAAGGGGACTGATGGCTCGAGATAGCGTCCGGTTCCTGCGATGACTCCGGCTCGAGCTCAGACTCATATGTGTCTGAGGACAGGGGATCTTCTTGGAGGGAATGGACAGTCGTGACAGCCTCGGATGATGGATCATCAGCCAAGGAGGAAAGGGAGGAAGATTTATGACTCGAAGGGCTGTCCGGTGCTGACCATGGCTCAGCTTCAGCTTCAGCTTCAACTTCAGATTCGGTGTTTCGGAACACCGATGACGAGAATTCCGGGTCTCCCTTGCCACTCTCGATACGGTGGTCGGAAACAGTCTGAAACTCGTTGTGATTATCCTCACCCAGGGTAGGGACTACTCCTGTTGATGGAGGTCGGATAGAGCCAGACTGGAAAGACGCGACTGCGGGAACACTATCGAGGTTGGCAGAAACCATATGCGAGTAATCTTCGGAAACCATGCTGAAAGATGTTTCATGGGGCATCAGTTGCTGCTCCTCGACTGCCGCTGCATCGGAAATCGGGGGTGATGATGCTGATAGGCTTCTGCCGTCGGCTGGAGAATGGCCGTCCGGCGTGGTCTCTCTGGCGACGGGTAGAGGCGAGGCACCAACTGCAGGAATTTGGGAGGAAGGAGAAGATGCTTTCGTGACTATCCTGTCTGATGTGTGAGCGAAGCTCAGGGCTGTACTGAGTTTGGTCTTGAGTGTAAGGTCCAGGTGTGTCTCCAAGGAGGACGATAAATGCCCCAAAGAGGTAGGTTCTGGCAGGGCCGCTACGCCTATACCTGGCGATGAAGCGATGTTGGCAACCCCATGGGGCGGATGAGGCGTCTGTCTCGATGCAGATGGACGTTTGCGACGGCGAGGAGCTTTGGTCGGCTTTGACTGGATGAGGCTAACGTTCAAGCTCCTCCATCGTCGAATCTCATCCTCCAGTTCTGCGGCAAGTCTGGACGCCAGGTCTTCAGCCAGAGCGGCACGTACTGTTGCGCCCACGGAAAGTAGTTCCGATGAATGTGGAACTGTCCCGCTGAAACTAGCGAGCATCTCATCCGCGTCTTGGATCATCTCAGCAATCACGGGGACCGAAGTCTGTCCGGCCGACTGGGCATCGGCAGGATCGACCTTGAGAAGGAGCGCTTGGTGTTCTTCTGCGCGTCGCCGCCATCGCTGGAGGTGCTCCTCCATCCGTTCTTCTCGCGCAAGTGCTGACAGCCGCAAAGCAGCTTCGCGCCGGCGGCCGAACGCTTCACGTGCGATATCCTCGTTGAGGTCGTCGAGAGCCGTGCGAAGCTGCTCAGACGTAGCTTGTTCCATTGCGTACGCCTTCTCTGCCACGGCGACTTGAGACGAGACTGTATCTATGCTTGCAGAATGACGGGCCTTGAGTGAGTCCAGTGCTCGCTGAAGGGCATCGGTCGACTGCTGCGAGAACTTCCTGGCAGATCATCAGGACAAGCACGGGTATAGAAGCTCGAAAGTGACGGACATATAGCGGGCGACCATTTTTGCAGAGGTGTTGTTGTCAATTCTATTCCTTTCGACTTCCACTTGTAAGGAGGCCAGCTGAGACAGGTCGTCCTCACGGGCTTCCTTCGCGGACGCCACGGAGGCAGTAGAGTCGTTGAGTTCATGATGGAGCCGAGCGATCTCTGCCTCGAGTCGAGAAGTTTCAGCATGGAAATCCGCCATTAGACGACGAAGCCCAGCTCGCCCGTCCTCAAGATGAGTTGATGGGGCGTGCGTATCTGCATCGAGCTTATCGGAAGGATCACCCTCCACCACCAGAGTTGTCGAAGAGCTGCTCGGAGAGGCTGACGGTGGTCGTGCAGCTTCGAGTTTACGCACCAGACTAGCGTACTCTTGAAGCGCTAGGTCCGTAAGGTGGTACTGTTCTTCCGTAGCTTGCAACTTCTGCCGCAGAGCTCGCTCGTGCGCCCAGGCTTGACTCTCCCGTTCGCGAGCATGGCTGATCCGCTTGTTGGAAGCTTCAATATCCAGACGGGAACGTCGAAGCTCGGCTTGTGTGCGCGTGTGGTCATGTGTGCGGGCCAGGAGTGCCTCTTCGGTCGCCGTCAGCTTGTCGGAAACGTGCCTGAGAGCGAGAGACATTTCGTTGACCTGAAGGGTGGCAGGGTGGGGGGTTGTATCTGGAGTTGAACGCAGAGCCTTGATTTCGATGCGCAGCACTTCGTTCTCCCGTTCGAGCAGGTGGATACGATCGAGGGCGTGGGACGCATCAAGAGAATTGTGTTGAATCTTGACTGAAGCCAAATGAAGCTCATGCTGCGTATATTTAGTCTAAAAGGATGTCGATCCTACTCGAGCACTCACCTGATATCGGCTCAAAGCGCTCCTCAGACTCGAGAGCTCCGTCAGAAGGGGGTGTTCGACTGGCAGATCCCCAAGCGCGAGTGGGATAGCCTGTGGTGGTTCCATTACGTGTATATGATCTCAGATATAAGCAGCAATGTTTGTCGAGCATTGAGAATGCAGTCAGGTGCATGACATGGTCTGAAGGAGAGCCGAGTGATGCGGATGGTTCGCCACTCGTGCGGAATCTTGGCCTCGTGCTCCTCACTTTCCTACCCCAACCTCGCGTCGTCGCCAGCCATCCCGGCCTTCCACTTCCTTTTCGCTTCACTCGTTGAACCCGCCTTCCTGCTCGGGACCGCTGACGGCATTTGTATATGACCGATCTTACGACCTGAACGAACTTTGGTCATTATCTACGTTTCTCCGCTCACCACACTCTCTCAGCGTCTACGCGTTTGCTAACTTTGACGCGTCCAGTTGCCGGCGGCGCGTTCTTTTTGTGAAACAAGAGGCTTTGATACAGGCACTGCTGTTTGTTCGGTATGTCCTCTTCATCAATGACGTATCGACGCGGTCTCTGACTGGCTATGAGCAGATAATCTTCTGTACTACATTTCGTCATGGCCAATCAGCAGTACCCATACAACCAGCCGCCTGGGTCGAACCCATATTATCCTGCGCCCTACATGGGGCAATATGGCTACCCGAACCCTAATGCGCCCGCCTACAATCCATACCAGCAGCCGCCCTACCCCATGCCGCCCCCACCCGTTGACGGGATGCATGCCATCCCCACACATCCTCCTCCAGCCCCAGACGTGCGGTCGTCTCCTCGTTTGCAAGCGCAAACTTCTCCGCGCATGAATGGCGCAGGCCGTGGCGGCGGCTACGGCCACCGCGGCGGTCACATGTACGCGCCGCAACAAAATTACCATCCCGGTGTACCGATGCACACACCTATCCACTACATGTCACCCCACGCCCAGCCTAGTCCTATGTCACATCCATACCAGCTCCCGCCCAAATTTCCGCCCGGTGCCATACCGTACCCAGCCTATCCGGGGACGCCAGACGGGTCTGGGTATCCACTAGGATGGATGGCCCCACCTGCGCTCTCTCCCCTTCCGAAGCAACTCAACGCTCTCCCTCATTTTGGATCTAACCAATATTCTCCTGCCACCTACGTACCCCCACCGCATCCACTGCGCGAGGAGTCAAACTACACAAATGGTCAGACGGGTCAAGCTGCACCTCGAGAAGAAGTACCCGCCGCTACCTCCGGCACTGCGGTCAATGAGACCGTCGCCGGCGAGACCGCACCAGACGACGTTACGACGGACGACGCAGAAACAACACCCGCTGCCTCGACGCAACCGCCTGATTCGGAGGATGTTGAACCCGACCCTACCATTGAACCGCCTCCGCCAGTAGTGGAGGAGGAGCATTCTCCCGAGGTAGAAGAAGCTGAGCTGGAGATCGATGAGACCTCGGAGGCTGTGACATATTCAACTGTCTCCTCGTCCCTGAGCTTCGGCACAGCCAATGGTGCCGAGCTTCCTTCTGATTCTCCCGCAGAGGAGCCACGACCTGAAGATAGCGCCTGGGCAGTATGGTCCAAGCGGCCAACCAACCCGTCTCTCGCCCCTGGACTCCTCTTTTCCAAGCGTGCCCGCCCTCCGCAATCGGTGGTTCAGATGCTTATCGGCGATGCTCTGGCTGACCGCACCCCACCTGCGTCACCTATCCGTGCTCCGCTTACGGCTCAGTCGCTAGCACAGATGGACTCGGCCGACGCGACTACCGAATCTCAACCGATTGACGAGAAGACGGATGCAGGTGTCACCGAAGCATCCGTCGAAGTTCTTCCGCCGGCCTCGGACACGGCGACCGAGATTGGAACAACATCCATGGACACTACTCGGACGCCTACTCCTATTTCTACGCCCACGCCACGCTCCCCTGTTTCCAGCTTCACTTCCATCTCGGTATCTCCAGTAGTCCAGGTTGACGGAGGGATTTCCACGCCTCCCGTCGCGGCTACGCCTCCGGCTGCTACTACGTCGTCTGCCCCAGAGCCAGTAGTCAAGGCTGCGCCCAAGTCGTGGGCATCGCTCCTGCAGGGGTCGTCCAAGTCTAGCTTGCCAACATCTGCAGTCGTTGGGTTTTCAATCCCCGCCGGCATCCCTTCCGGCTCGGGCGTTGGAGCTGCAAGCACATTGAACGACACCATCCTCCCCATCGCACCGGGACAGCGCGGTGAAGTGCTCGGGTTGCTTACCCGCGACCCAGCAGGTTTCGCTGGCTGGGCACCCCGCATTCGCCCCCGGGGGCTCGTCAATCAGGGCAACATGTGCTTCGCGAACGCGGTTCTCCAGACGCTCGTCTACTGCCCGCCATTCCACCGGCTGTTCACCGACCTCGGACGTCTCCTGCCCGGACCCGTAGTAGGCAAGGACCAGGAGCGGAAGACGCCGTTGGTGGATGCTACGGTCCAGTTCATCCGTGACTTTGAGATGAAGCCGCCGAAGAAGCACGAGGGCAAGGGCAAGGAGCGCGAGGAGATGGAGGATGACTGGGAGGTCAACTCCTTCCTGCCGACGTACTTCTACGAGGCCATGAAGGAGAAGAAACGGTTCGAAAGCATGCGGGTAAGGATGTTATTGGTTTTTGACGTACCTGCCACTCACCGTAATTCATCAGGGTGGTCAACAAGAGGATGCCGAAGAATTCTTGGGCTTCTACCTCGACACCCTCGAGGACGAGCTCTTGACGATACATAATGCCTTGCAGCCTCCTCCCGTCGCGACTCCCACGCCTTCGGACAGTACGGACGCTGGTCCCCAGGATGTCGGATGGATGGAGGTGGGCAAGAAGAACCGGCTCGCGGTCACACGGACAGTTAGTTTCTCCTTCCCATTCTTCGCATTCGTAGTTCTTGTCTCACATTATCCCGTAGGCCAAGTCAACCGAGTCGCCCATCACCCGGGTATTTGGCGGCAAGTTCCGATCCACGCTTCGAGTTCCTCATCAGAAGGATTCGGTCATGGTCGAGGACTGGCGTGCTTTGCAACTGGACATCACGGTCAGTAGATCATTAGCTACTGTTATTGGAGCTAGCTGTGCTAATTTCGGTGATCCAGCCGGAAGCGGTCCATACTATCAACGACGCTCTTCAGCAGCTCTCGCATCCTCAGACCGTCCAGGTCACTTCTCCCACTCGTGCCGGTCAAACCGTCGACGCGCAGCAAACAGTTCTCATCGACGCACTGCCGCCCATCCTGGTCCTCCATCTCAAGCGCTTCATGTACGACACCAACGTGAAGGACGTCATCAAGATTAACAAGAAAGTTGCATTCGAACGTGAACTGGAGGTCGCACCAGGTTCGTGTTTGATTGGTTGGTCAATATTTGCACAAGACTGACGTGAAGCAGAGATGATGGCACCTTCATCAAGAAAGATCGGGCGACCAACCAAGTACAAGCTCTTCGGAGGTAAGTGGTTGTCTATCTTCACGAGAGCTGTCTCTCACGCTTTGACTAGTTTTGTATCATCATGGCCAGTCTGCATCCGGTGGACACTACACTCTCGACGTGCTGCATCCGAATCGAGACCTCAGCACGAAGCCTCGAGAAGCATGGATACGAATCGACGACGAGCTCGTGTCGGACGTTACACCCGAGGACGTGTTCAATGGTCTGGAACGAGACGACCGGTGTGCGTATCTACTGTTTTATCGCAAAATTGGAGGTGGTGTACGACCGTAGCAACTATGATAGCAAAAGATAATCATCTTTCCTACTCGTGCTTCAGAGCTGGCCCTGAGAAAGACAAGCACAATTAAGATGGATTACAAAAGCTAAGTAAGGTACAGACAAACATGAACATGAGCATGGTAATATGATGCAGATGATCAACAAGAACATGATCAGAGCCTCACTGCAACCTTGATCGCCGACGAGATATCCTCCAGGAACGCATCCCAATCCTTCACACAGTCCGGGGCGGTCTCGACGAGGTCCTCCCTTGAGCGGTCCTCGTCGAAACTGGCATCGTAGTCTGTCCACCGGATGCGGAGGGTGTTGGGTCGCGCACCCTGAGAGACGATGTGTGACACCTCATACACGCCGTCGTCGGCCTCTTGTTGCTTCGCCGCCATCTCCTCGTCGGTGACGCGTCCTTCGAGCCCAGTCCTGCCGTTCCGCAGCTTGCGCGGGAGCACGACCGGCGTCAGAGAGTTTTTGCCCTCACCGGTGTAAGCCTTCTTGATGACTGACCGCTCGGTGGAGATCCACTTCATTGCAGAACGCGAGTACTTCTCGACCTCGCACAGGGCATGTTCGATGTCGACAGGCGAGACGCCGAGGCGGTGGAAATCAGGCGTGACGCGTGGGGTGTATCCAATGCGCCTCCAGTGCTCGTGTTGGATGGAGGTGAGGTAGAGGATAGCCTCCGTTTCGACACCGACGACGTTGCTGAAGATTTTCTTCAGGCAGGCTTGGGCGCCTGGTCCGGGGGCAACCCAATCGTCCTCGGGGTAGGATATCCCCTCGATGAGATTATAGTCAAGAGCTAATCTGAAAGCAATGAGAGTTCAGCTCCGATTTGGAAAGAATGAAACAGAGTGAGGATTGGTTGAAAGGAGGGGGGCTCGAGCAGAAGGATGTTTGAGTAGAGAACAGACGTGCACGAAAAACTCACTGATTGGCGGTAAACTGTCCTATCCCGGGATATTGAATGAGTATACAATAAGCATCCTCGAGGTAGCGACAGCTCGCGATACGAGTGTAAAGTCCGGTGCTCATCATGATGTGGATGAGGCGGAGGTGACGCCGGAAAAGTCGGTCCTTCGTGCCGAGGATTGGCGAGGACGATACTTGGTATGCGCCGGTGTACAGCGTGTCCACGTCGGCACGATCCTCGAGAACGGCAGCATAGGTGCCAACATTGAACTCCTTCCATGTGGGCAAGCCGAAGTGGTCAACGAGGGCCTCCCACGTCGCGACCTTGTTGAAGGTGCGGAAGAGCGTGACGCGGAAGAAAACCTCGGCGAGGTCCTGAGCGCCGACGGGGATGACGTGTTGGAGCAGATACTGCGTATTTCGGTCTTGGATCCGAAATGTGTTGCAGAACGGCACCACAGCAAGAACGGCGTCCTGGGTCCACGGGGCAGGGAACCCACGTGAGCGGCGATCAAAGATACGGGTGCGCTCGGCCATCCATTCGAATAAGACGGCAAGCACTTCGGGAGACTTGACTCTCAACTCAACCTCCTTGTCATCTGCCCCATGCCTGAGAGCCTTGAGCACTATGGGCTTTGTGGATGACTTCCATGAGCCTTTAGCACAGCTTTGAATGAAAGACTGCCCCAAGGGCTCATCTTGCCTCTCTGAAACTGATCTCAGGCAAGGCCAGGTGGCATGACAGGCTCTAACAGGGCTTTGGGAAAGCTTGTGTTTGAGAGGCATGGGCATGTGGCTGTGCCAAGTCCAACCACCATGTGCAACTTGCCCGGGGCCGTGTTCCTTGGCTGGGCTGGAAGCCCAAATACACTCTGCATGCAATCCTCAGCTCATGTTCTATGGGTTGGAGATAGCTTACAAGTGTGTTTGTGTTTTGAGCCCTGTCTTAGACTGTGCAAAGAGTGGTGTGGCAGGGATAGCTTGAGCAATCATACTCATGTCTGTCTCTCATGTTTTACACTTCTCCGAGCAATGTCCCTTTATCTTAACTTTCATACTCCATTGACCCAAAGTGTAGATCTACAGAAGTCTGATAATCCTACAGCCCCTTCTCCGAGTCCCCCTTCTCCTTCCCATCCTTGCCCACATCTACCTTCTTCTTGTCCTTCTTCTCATCCTCACCCTTCTCCTCCTCCAGCTCTGCCTGGCCTATGGTGGCCTTGTTGTCCACAAGGGCATGAAGGGCAATGACGGCCCGAACGAGACTGCTGAGGTACACAACCAACAGCTGGTCATTTGTACTTGCAGCGAACGAGCGGGTTGTGGCGGAGTCTGCAAGATCCGGGAGTAGGTTGAGCGCGTCCTGGAGTGCATAGACAACAGGATGGTGCACAGGAAGCTCGCCGGCGGCGACCTGTGCAAGGTAACCCTGGAGATCTTGGAGACGGGATCGGAGTCCACGGAGGGAGGCGAGCTGCTCAGTCACGCGGGTGGAGAGGGTCTGTGTTGTCGAATGCGAGATGTCCCGGAGCAGGTGCTCGACGCCGATCTCCTCAGCCTCCTCGGCCTCGATCGCGGACGGACAGTGGAGGAAGGTCTTCCGAACTTCAGTGCCATCCTAGAGAAGAGCACGTCAGCAAATTCAACCATTGCAAAGGATGCAGGCACTCACATCCTTGATCTCCTCGACGGCAAAGTACGCGTCGGTAGGGATGCCCTCGTGCTCGGGCCGCACGTCGACGATGACCATGACGGGACGCTGGATGTAGCGCTTGAACAGGTCGTTAATCTCATGGTCCGAGGCACGAAGCTTCGGTCCCGAGTGGTACCAGCCGATCATCTTCTCGCGCGCTGTCAAGCCGCTCGTCAGGCTTTGTCGCGTGCGTGGCCGAACGGAGGGACTCACGGACCGTTGACCTTCTTGAACATCTCGAACATGCCCTCGATGTAATTGTGGTCGAGGAACCACGTCTTGCTGTCCTTCTCGTCCTCTTCGAACGGAATGCCGAACGAGTTGGCAACGTTAATCGTCTTGCCGTTATCCTGGCCCAGGAGGACGCCGACGACGCGCTTGTTCGAAGTCCGAGCCACGGAGCGAGCATGATGGTCCGTCACGGAGAGGAGCACGAGCGGGTGAACGACTGTAGACGCGATCGGTTCACTCGTACGGCGTTACGGAGCGAACGGGACTGACCGACGGTCGTCCCGGCTATCGAGGTAAGCTGGGATTCATGAGCACTTCAAGTAGCCTTCACAAAAGCTTTATACGCACATGCTCAGTCGTTGTGGACACCATGATGTTTCTCAAAGGACGATGGAGAGGTGAAGGTGAAGAGACGCGCGTCGACGCGTCCTTCCACACGACGCGGAGGACTTTGACGCGGGGCCGGAGATCTCTCTTCCCAAAAAGTTCTTCTGGTCGAAGGCAAACTCACTCGACTCGCCTTGATCTCTACAAGTTCTGAGATACACCTCGCGAACACTCTACTTGAGCGACCGAGGCTGAAAGAAATCCGAGCTCGCCTGTTCCGTCATGGGGTCTGATGCTCCTCACCACCATCGCCCGACTCTCAAGCAGGTGTGCCTTGTGTGATAGTGTAAAGTACACGATCTGATGTGCTGCTCAGAAAAACAAGTCCTTCAAGTCGAAGCATGCTTCGAAAGGATCGCTGAAAGACGCTGCCAAGGGTGACCTCATGCCCGTCGTCTTCATCCCACTCTCGGAACTCATGCATGTGACGCAGGCCGGGTCGGTCGTCAGTCACCAAAAGCCTCACCAGGCGGAAATGCGGCTGTCGCACAGCTGCGTCTCAACCGCAAGAACCACGCGAAACAGGCGCAGGCGCAAAAGCGAGCGTCCATCGTGTCCGCGACACGGTTGTTCCACGGGACGGACGGTGCACCCCGGATTGTCGCTGTGATATCTTTGTCCGATGATGTACATGGTAGCTCTGCTGCTCGTGCGGTGGCCGAATCCCTTGGTGTTAGTGCCGAGGGTTGCCCTGAACAGGGGATGTGGAAGATCCGGTACGTTTCCTACTATCTCCACATTTATCACTCATTGACGCTACATTTGTAGAGCCGATCGGTTCAAGACATCCCTCCAGTTCGTCATCGTCCCCTACGGCTCACTCTACGCTGCGCTCGACACCGCCAAGTGCGCCGACTACGTTTTCTTCGTCCTCTCTCCCACAGTCGAGGTGTCTCCTTGGGGCGACACCCTCCTCCGTGCTCTCCAGGCTCAGGGTATGCCCGAGGTTGTCGCCGCGTGCGACTCATCTGGTCCTAGCGATGCAAAGACACGCCAGGGCGTCCTCAAATCGCTTCTGAGCTTCGTGCGCTACTTCGTGCCGGAGCACGCGCGTTTGCTCGACCTCGCTGCCGGATCGGACCGCCTCGTCGCGGCACGTGCTCTCTGCGAGGGAAAGCCGACCGAGGTCAAGTGGCGTGAGGGACGGCCATGGGTGCTGGCCGAGAACACGAGCTGGGAAGACGGCGAACTGCAGATGACCGGTGTCGTTCGTGGATCGATGTTGTCCGCCAACAGGCTAGTTCATCTTCCTGATCTGGGTGACTTTCAAATATTCAAGGTGACTTATGCCTTCCTGTATTACGAAGAGCAGGTCTGAGACTCAATCTCTAGATCGTCGCAGCGCCACCACCTAGGCATGGTCGAGCAGCCAATGGCAACATGGACGTCGAGCCAGCCGTGCTCGCCCAGCCCGACGCCGACGACGCCGATTCTCTCGTGTCTGAGAACGACCCGGATGACATGGGCAATGAGCAGACGTGGCCAACCGAAGAGGAGATGCAGAGCGCCCCGGCTCATCGTGGCGACACTATCCCGGACGCCGACACCGGCACGACGCCGAAGCGCGTGCGCAAGATCCCGAAGGGCATGAGCTCATACCAGGCGACGTGGATATTGGACGACGATGAGGACGAGGACGGCGAGGGAGAGGACACCGGATCGGATGGGGCTGAGGCAGAAGAGATGGAGGAGCTGCCCGAGGCCACGATGGACGCGGATGACACAGAGACAGACCGGAAGACCGTACAGTTCCAGGATCTGGATGACGAGGATGAAGAGGAGCAGTGAGAGATCCTGGTTCATGATGATAAGCGAAAGTCAATGCTCACTCGGCTATAGGTTGAAGGAGTGGCGGAACCGCAAACGGGAAGAGCAAGACGACCTCGAGTTTCCCGACGAGATCGACACACCGATGGACGTGCCCGCCCACACACGGTTCCAGCGGTATCGCGGCCTCCGTTCGATGCGTACCAGCCCGTGGGACCCGTACGAGAACCTTCCTCGGGATTATGCTCGCATCTTCCAGTTCGAAGACTTCCGACGGACGGAGCGCAACGTCAAGCGGCGATGTGAGCTCGAGGACTACGGCATTCCGGTACGACTACTCTTTCACTCACTACCTCCTCGACCTCACCACGGAGCACTCAGGCTGGCACACGAGTCACGATTCACCTGAAGGACGTCCCGGCCGCTGCCGCATCCTCGCCGCCGCTCATGCTGTTCGGCCTCCTGCCGCACGAGCACAAGCAGACCGTCCTGCACTTTGCCGTGCAACGGAACACCGAGTATGATGGGACTGTGCGCTCGAAGGATCCGCTCGTGCTCTGCGTCGGCCCACGCCGACTCCGTATACGGCCGGTATACAGCGAGCACACACGCGGCGGTGGCAAGGGCCCCAACAACGTCCATAAATTTGAGCGCTATCTCCGGCACGGCGACACGCACGTGGCGAGCACGTTTGGCCCAGTAGTGTACGGCAAGCAGCCGTGCATGCTCCTCCGGGAGACCGAGGATCCTCAGGGTAGGTGAATAGGATTGTTTACAGAGGACAATGAGCTCAAGACTATCATCCCGCAGCTCCCCATCTCGTCGCCACGGGCAGCTTCCTCGACCCTGATCCCACACGTATCATCGCGAAGCGGATCTTGCTCACCGGTCACCCCTTCAAGGTGCACAAGAAGACTGCGACGATCCGATACATGTTCTTCAACCCCGGTATTCCATCTCTTCTGTGTTCCTGTGCTCTTCATCTGATCCACGCCGTTAGACGACATCAAGTACTTCGGGCCCGTACAGCTCACAACCAAGCATGGGCGCGTCGGCCACATCCGGGAAAGCCTCGGCACGCACGGGTACTTCAAGGCGCACTTCGACGGCCCAATCAGCCAGGTGGACACGGTGTGCATGGCGCTCTACAAGCGCGTGTATCCGCGGTGGTCGGAGACGTGGGATGGCCAGGCGAGCACTGCAACGATCGTCGAGGACGATGCGATGGAGGAGTGAGTCCGTCCGTTGGCATGATCATGCAAACTGCCTTTGCTGCTGTACTAGAGTGTAAGAATATTTTATTGCAAGACCCCGGAGCTCCTGACCGTATTCACTGTTTCTTGGATGACGAATGCAGGCCCGCAGCGCCAAAGGAAGACTATGCAGATGATAAGCGACCGACTACGTTTGATGCTTGTCGAGATCCACCGATGACACCATCGCGTTCTTACGAATCAGATCTAGCTTGTGTCTGGATATTTGTGAATCAGATTTCTTTCCTGATGTTCCTCATGTGTTCAGCACAAGTATATCCCCTATTTCCCGCAAAGCAATGAGCGTTAGTTGCCTTGGAGAGGAGGGGAGCCATAAGATCCGGCTGTGGGAGCAGGCGCACGACCCAAGCAGTGCAACTTCGCACGTGCTACGACGTATAAAATTTGAGGAGCTTCTGTGCACACGCCAACTCTTCCACATCCCTCTCCACCCCACGCTGTACGTTGGGCTCCCCCTCCGCGCGGCGTCGACCATCGAACGCGCACTCGATGCTCGATCTCGCGCACGCCGGTGCTGATTGCGCCCTGCAGATATCAACCAACAATGTCCGGAGGACGTGGATGCTTTAACTGTGGTGGCTGTGCGTTTAGTTTCGTTGTTGTTGTTGCCGGCCGGCGTGCTGCCCTTTGGGACCTCTCCTCCATCTCGTCTCCACATCTCCCCCTCCGATCCTCCGATCCTTCGATCCACCACTCCCTTCTTCTTCACCTTCCTTTCAACTTCACGGGGACGCGAGCTGACGATGTTTTTGCTCCTCCTTTCTATGTACGCTCCGCCAAATATACCATTATTTGCGCACCCCTGCACGTATGATGCCCGTCTGCAGTCGGCCACCAGGCGGCGAACTGCCCTAAGGCCGGCACACCGACGTGCTACAACTGTGATTATGCGCCTGCTTGCGATATCCGATCCGCGTCCGTGCTGAGGCGAGCGTGCAGGCGGAGCTGAGGGCCATGTGTCCCGCGACTGCTCGCAGGAGGCCAAGCCCAAGTCGTGCTACAAGTGCGGCCAGGAGGGCCACATCGTGCGTCGCCTATGAGAGACCGCGAGCAAGAAAGGCGGCTGATGAGCAGTAGTCGCGTGACTGCCCCGACAACGCGGGCGCCGCTGGCGGCGCGTTCGGCGGCGGAGGCGGCGGGTACGGTGGCGGCAGCAGCTCCGCCGAGTGCTACCGCTGCGGCAAGGTCGGGCACATCGCGCGTTCGTGCCCTGACGCACAGTCCGGGGGCGGCGGCGGTGGCCAGGGCGGCAACTGGGGCGCGTTCGGTGGGGGCCAGCAGGGCGGCGGCGGTGGTGCAGGCGCTGGAAACCGCTCGTGCTACACGTGCGGTGGCGTCGGCCACCTGAGCCGCGACTGTGTGCAGGGCAGCAAGTGCTACAACTGCTCGGGCTCTGTGAGTGTTGCGTTTCGGGCCGTGACCTGCGATTTGCTTACGCCCTGATAGGGCCATATCTCGCGCGACTGCCCCGAGCCGCAAAAGCGGGCGTGCTACACCTGTGGATCTGAGGGGTAAGTCGCTCTTATGCTACGATAGTGATGGCGAGAACTAACATTCATGTGCAGCCACATTTCCCGCGACTGCCCAGGCGTCGAGGCCTCTGCCTGAAGCTCCTGTGGCAGAGATGTCACGAGTCGAACCGTCGATTAGATCTAACTGCCTGTCGCCTTGCTTTCCCCCTTCCCAGTCTGGCCTGTACGTTCTAGGAGTACGAGTACATATGCAAGTCGTCGAAATTCAAGATTAGGTGTGATAGAACGCGAGGAGTCGAGAGCATGTCGAGGACAAGCGCACAAGACCAGCGCCACATAAAACACCTTTTTACCAGCGACCACCAGCTTGACTTCGTGACACGCGCACGTCCAAACCGCTGTGTTCATGTTGTCGCATGTTGCTTCAACAGAACACATAAACATCAAACTCTCGTGACAACACCTGCAACTTTGGATGCGTCTTCCTCTGGAGATCCGACGCGAACGCGCATGACGTCAAGCAACCCTCTTTCAATCGCCCACGCGTGGCGGAATCGAGCGGCACGACGTCAGGACTGCGGTCTGCGATGGTCAAGAGACCAGAATTCCGGCGCGCTCGTCTCTTACCACCAGCGCACTCCCCGCACCCATCGACCAATCCATGTCTGGCATCAACACATCCGGCAGCAACGAGACGGGTATGTCTACGCTTCCGCGAGTGACGACCTTCAACTGACCACTCGGCATGTAGTTTGGATTGAGCGTGATGATCTCCTCACCACCGCACCCACCTACCCCGAGCTCGTGAATGACACCGAGACGGATGTTCTTGTGGTCGGAGGCGGCATTGCGGGTCTGCACATTGCATACGAGCTTCTCTCCACCGGAACCAAGAAGGTCATTGTTGTCGAGGATGGCAGTGAGTAGCATTCACATTCATAGACTCTTCCTGCGTTTACTCATTCTCTCACCCTTATAGAAATCTGCTCAGGCGAGACGGGTCGCACCACTGGCCACTTGTCCGTCGACAACGAGTACAACGAATTCCTCGTACGTTTTCCGCACCGACCCACGATTTCACCCAGCTAACATGTTGGTGCGCAGAGCATCCACGGACCTGAAGTAACCGCCGACATCGCCTCTGCTCAGCAGGCAGCCATCGAGCGCATCGCGAGTATCGTCGAGAAGCACAAGATCGACTGTGACTTTGTTCGGGTCCCAGGCTACATGTTCCATGGTCTTGCCGCAAACGAGAAGGGCTTCCAGCTCGACACCCTCCAGTCGATCTGGCAGGCTGCATCCGGCACTGGCAAGCTCGACATGACTCTTGTCGAGGACGCGACCATTCCGGGCTTCCAGAGCGGACGTGCTATCCGGTTTGACCGTCAGGCGACGTTCCACCCTACGAAGTACGTCCGTGCTCTTGCCAAGATCATCACGGAGGAGCTCGGCGGAACCATCTACGAGAAGACACACATGCAGCAATACGAGGACACCAAGGAGACCACACGGGGTGTCACAACGTCCATGACGAACGGCAAGAAGATTCTCTCGGACCAGATGGTCATGGCGACCAACGTACCCCTCCAGAAGGTGAGCTAATCTCGCGTTTCATCTTTTTCGTCGGATCTGACACTGGTCCCCTTCTAGCTAGTGATCATTGACCGCGTCTCGGCGTACCGCTCCTATGCCGTGGCGCTGAAGATAGCCAACAAGGATATCTCCACCCACAGTGAGGCTGCGCTGTGGTGGGACCTCGGAGATCCTTACCACTACATCCGTGTCACCCCGCACAAGGAGCCTGGCTACAGTCTCCTCCTCGTCGGTGGCGAGGACGAGAAGGTCGGACAGCACGGCGATGCGGAGGCACGGTACCAGCGCCTCATCGAGTGGACGCAAGCACGCTGGAAGAACGCCGGCGCTGTGGAATACAAGTGGAGCGGCCAGATCATTGAGAGCGTCGATGGGTATGTTGTCACCTTTGGTTTCTCTGATTTGGCTCACCTTAGCCTAGAATTGCCCTGACCGGTCTCAACCCCGGCGACAACCACGTCTACATCCACAGTTAGTATGCTCC